>JAGDQP010039120.1:3499-17874 GCA_022664845.1 Lepisma saccharinum | reverse complement strand
TCAATATTTTTCAGTCTTCAGATCTCGTGTTTGAGCGCTTTTAGGTATGAGGTTAGGAGTAGCCTCTTTACCTAAATTGCTTCCTTAAAGTTTGTTAAGTGCAAAAGTCTGCTAGCTTATCATGCACTGGAATGCATTGAAAAATACATGTTTTATAAAATGCCTCCTTTCATATTAATAAATCTTTAATAGTCAAACGAACAAATCAGTTCCGAAAATCCCTTCAATCTTTCACACGACTTTCGCAAAGTTGCAAACAGCACGATACTGTTCATTAGCTTTTCGTTTATAACTGATACTGGAACTAAAATAACTTTATGTTAATAGAGATGCAACATTACGTTATTCACGCGTTTGATATATTTTTCCATAAACGATTTATTATGTATTTTACGATTCTGGTATGTAATAAACGTTTATCCTGGCTTTTGCCAGAATATTTAATTACATTTTAAACACGAGAACAGGTGGAAAAGTCAAGGAGAGTTAGCAACAGTGGTCACTCCTGTTCTTCTGCTATCTTCGTTCACTCTAGGATTGTGCGTGCACGCCGAGGTCCCATATACACAATGTTATAAGTTTAGGCCTAACGCCAGTTAAGCGCATATGGGGTAACGCGTTCACAAAAGAAATGTGAACGTGAAACAAATTGGATAGTACCCACAACTTTATATAGGAACTGTATACTTATGCCTCAGTGTAACAATTTAAAATATGATATATTTTTAAATCTCTCGATAAGAAACATAATATGAGACGAAAATATTATAATAATAAAATTCTAAAATAGTTGGCAGTTCACGTGATCCTGTGAACGCCGAAACGCGACGTCACTGGCTCTCATCCAAATATCATTTCTAACAAGTGCATCCCATCCTAGTCTATTAATTCATAATTGACCCTATATTAGCCCATAATTGTCGACAGATGAATTGTGTGTATAATATATAGAAACACAAGATCCATGGAGTGAGATAAAAATACTGGGTGGGCCGCAGCCCTTCCTAGAAAATCGGTGGGTGGGCTCAGTCCTCCCGAACCCACTCTGCATTTAATCCCTGGATATACAGTATATCTATATGTCAAACCGTTGTAACCACCTGAAGATCAAAGGAAATTGGTAAAATGTTTAGCCAATCAGATTAAGATTCATATAAATGAACGTGCAAGCAACGTTCAAGGTCATGTACCTATCCAAGGTATATGAACAAACCAATCCAATTCCAAAAGAATATAAACTGAAAAATATTGACAAATGGTACAGATGAATTGTTGTGATGGACTGACACTTCCTTGTGAATATAATACACAGTTAGTATTAAAAAGACTACTAGTGATTGGTAAATCTATTAGGACTATTGACACAACGATTGTTGGTTGCTTTTCTTTAAGAAATATGCTAAAGACAATTATTTCAATTGATTAATAGGATTTCATGAAGAAAATGAAAACACCTTGTTCTATCAGTACTTATACAAACCTGCGCTTCGGATTGAAAGCCACAAATTGCAAAGCTGTGCGAAAGACGTACACTCTCATAAGCACACTTAAAGACCATTTTAACAGGTTAACTGTAGTTTACTTGCCTCGCATTGACCTGTTTATTGCCATACCACAAAAGTATTAAACATTAGCAATGACATTTGTCAATCATCACGTTTTGCTTCCAGATTGCGTTACCAGCGTCTAACACCAGCAATGCCAATACTTTTCAATCAATCCACACCTTCCTAATACTATACTTTCTTTCTCTAGATAGGGTCTTCAACATTTCTTGAACAAACTTGAAGAAGCAATTTAGAAGTAATGATACACAATTTCGTTTTCTTTCGGATATTTTCGTGATTTTTCACCATTATTATCAGCAGAGGTCAAATTTCAACCAGTCTATGCAAACGAATTCTCCTTTCTTTCTTTTAGTCGAGAACGGGCACGTAGACGAAACGTGCCAGACAACAAGATAGTAGAAACATGCGTTTTTCTCCACTGGTTATCCCCAGATGTGCATCCTTGTTTCCGCAGCCATTTTTCCAGACGAAAGAGCAAGTAACAGACGTGCAGGATGAACTGACTACATCTCTTCAGTGAGCATGTCATCCATTCTCTCTCTCTCCCTGTCTTAAACCTAGGTTCTTTGTTTCTCTGCTTTTCTTTCTCTACTCGTGGAAAAACAGAAAAACAAAAGAGAACTGTTCATGCCATTTGCATGTGACAAAGCTTCATTTCGCTCCACTACCATTATAGGCTACTTTTCGTCGTACCCTGCAGAAAATTGAACACACACTCACACACGAAAGCACTTTCTAAAATGGACAAGGGATAATATATCTACGTAGCTTCCTCATTTATAGTCTCGTAAAACTTTGTAAACAGTGAGTTTACAGGAAGGATCTTTGGTTACAAACTTTGTATACTCTCTGAGTAGCAGAGAAGAAAAAGGGAGTAACGACTCTGGCCTTATTCCAAGCTAACATTTTGGTACTTGTCTAATGTGACTGGAGGAAAGCTCTTGGTGCGACTTAGGCATCTAAGGTTCAGGTCGGGATAGGGGAGAGGAAAGGATGTGGAAACGTATCGGCCAGGGTATAAGTTGAAGGTACCATTCCGGCATTTACCTAGTGGAAAACTACTGAGAAACCTTTAGTCATGATGGTCGATCGCTGGAATTGAATCCACGACCTCCCGAATGCTAAGCCAACGCACTACCATTGAGCCACGACTGCTAGATTTAATTTCCTGATGTGGCAGGAACCTCCTGATGTGGCTGGGGGGGAAATTCTGGTTTGACTGGAGGAAAATTCTGTCGTGAATAGATTAAAATATCTCATGTGACTGAAAGATAACCCCTAAAACGAGGCTGAGGGTAACTCCAGGGATAACTGCATCAAAATGTTTGTGTTACTGGAGTGGAACTCCAAGTATAAATGAAGAAAAACTCCTGATGTGGCTGGAGAACAGCTCCAGGTGTGCCTGCAGGATAACTCCGAATGTGTCGAGGGATATGTTAGATATTATTGTAAATAAACCCCTGGTGTGACTAGACAGTAATTTGTGGTGTAAACAGAAAAAAATCGTAATGTGATTGGAGGGAAACAATTGGTGTCAATGAAAGGGAAATTCCTGATGTGTCTGGGAAGAGGAAACTGTGGGTATCATTGGACGAAAACCGGGGGAGACAATTTGGAATTTGAACTTATGTCCCCTCCTTACCATGAGGCTTCGCTATTAGAGCATGAAGTCTAGTTTTCTAAATACCTTTAGCGATACTATACCAAGCACAACCTGTCGTGAAGCCTCATCTACTAGCCAATCGTAACGGAGGAAAACTAGCATGCTTTAACTCGTCTGCTTCTCATGACTCCGTTAAAAAAAATGACTCCGTGATTATTTTAATGGTAAAAAAAATCACGAAAGATTTCTGGTCCAGGCAGGCAGATCATGCTTAAAGGTACATTTCCCTCCAAGAGTTTGTAGCGTGTGACGCTGAACTGAAGGCGCTTAGAATAAGGTAAACCACCTCCCAATCTTCCACATCTTAAAACCTTCATAGTGCGCCATGTAATCCACACATCAAATCTGAGAATGCTTGTATAGGTCTAATTTGAGTGGATTGTGCAATGTTGTCTCTGCAGATGCAACGAACTTTGTTTTAAAGTAAAAATTTGTAGTTTCCTGTCCTGACATTTGCAGTTCTGTATAACCACGATACCGTGCAGGGAAGACAGAGTGATGGGGAAAGTTTACTTTAATGGTTAGTGGTCTGAATCAGCACTCAGCTTCGGATACCAACGTGAAAGCTCTTCCGATTCCCCGTTACTTAATAGTGAGTCGATTTCTAAGATGGCCTGAGCCAAAAAAAAAAAAAAAAAGATACCTAAAGACCACAAATAAATACATTCAAACCTTTCTAAGAAGTTGCGTATTCGATTAACGGTTCAAACAAATAAAATACATTTCGTTTTTTACATTTAAATCATTTCAAACAGTAGATACTCATACTATTTCAATGAAAACCTTTGACTTCATCCAAAATACACAAATATTTCTGTGCAGACGTTCTCAAACACTCTAGAAAAGCCTAAACTAGTTATTACTTATATTGCAAAAATATCTAACTCTTGTCGTTTCAAACATTACATTTAGTCATCATCTAATTACAGAACAGTTTCATGTAGATGGATTTCCCCCCCCCCCCCCCCACTACCACCAACAACCTCGTACTCTCTACACACAAACCGCCATCCCCGAGGGAATTTCCTCAATTACAGCAAATGCAGGTCAATTATTTCCCAAGATTCCACAGCCATATGCAATTCCATGTACGTATTGCCAAGCCTCCCCTCACCTCACCTCACCCCTCTCTTGTATGTGTTCCTCGCCTGCTGACCTATTTCATATCAGTCACGGGACGAAAGGATTAACTATACTAAAGCCGAGCCACCGATTTACGTGTTCTCAGGTCACAAATTAGATAACAATTTACAACAAGGCTACAGTCATATCAACAGGTGCTTACACAGATTACACTCATGATTTGTTTTGCGGATAAATACACCATCGTGGTAATTAATAGGTCATGCTTGAACATAAATTAACGTTCTTCATTATAGAGGTAGATTGTAAACGATGGTCTTACTATTTATTAGGAGGACTATACTGTATCTTTCTCTCGTGAAGTCGAATCCTTTATATTACAAACTAGTACACACTAATACGTACACTTACTTTGCAAAATCACATAAAAATGTGACTTTTAAAGGAGAAGCTTTTGTCACAAAATGGTAGAATTTATTCTCAATCAAAGTTCTTGTCTTTATAGAGTGAAACATCGATAAGTCGAACCTCGAGAACTCGAATTCTTCGATATATCGAATTTTAATATCTTCCCTTCATCTCTATTCCACTTCGTGTTAATTTAGCTCTCCAAGTCGAATGTTGTGAAATAAAAACCTCAAGAATTCGATTTTTTGTTGTTTTCTGGAGGTGCCCTTGAACCTTTCCAAGTTTCATTCAGGTAAACCTTTGTTAAGTCTAAGTTTAGGGGGTTGAACGATCTAAGTCGAACGAGATGATGCGTCAAATGTTCACGTCACTGCTAGTGCTGTCCCAACGAGTGTCTGTTACGTCGTGATCAGCACACAGTTTTTTGATATGACGGCGAAAGGAAAATGAAGGACCCTAACTACTTATAGAAGAGAAGCGTCAGTCAGTTCCGGCCCCTCTATATCTCAAAGTTTCATATTATGCCTCTCAATAAGTCGAACTTCGCTAAGTCGAAATATTCGATAATTCGACTTTAGTCTTTTCCACTTCAGATTCGAGTTATCGGGCTTACACTGTACTAATAATAAAATAGTAATCAAATCTGATTGAAAAAATGTATAAGTGTACAAAATGATGCTATTAAAGCGTACTTATTTTACAGTGTGCTAACCAAGGATGTGTTGTGAGAATTTTCCCTTTCGCCCAGAATATGAAACCTGACGTCACAGCTTGGTCTCGCCCAGCGTGCCAACTTACTCCAATAAAAAAAAAAAAATAGCCTTAAACTATTTTCCAGTGTGGATCAGTTTTATTAGTTGGTATAGGTTCAGCGGACCATCCCGCTCCTGGCCAAGGGCAGGCCTCGCGGACCATAGTTTGCGGAACGCTGCTTTAGGATGACAAACATGGCAGCTAGCTCTGTAGTTGTCTGCTAACCAATCAGATATGTCACCTTGGTCGATCTTCAATTGTTTTTTTGACTTCACTCTTTCGCTGAACATGAGATACCTATAAGCAAATTCTCTAATAAAATATCATTGGTATAGTTCAAGTCAAAAAACAAAACGACCCTGACGCTATGTTTCTCATAGGATTTAAGGTCGTTTAGTTTTGATCGCGACTGTACTAACATAAGCACATGTGTCTGGTACGAGGTGAGTGGTAACGCTCCCTCCCTTGTAATCAAAAGGTCCCGAGTTGGCTACCCGGTTGGGGACACACATATCTTCGAAGCCTATTTAAATATTGTAGATCTGGTAATTACGATGTAACCAATGGCAAACCAACATCAGTTCACCTTGTCCACGGAGCTTCGAGTGACAGATTTGCCCCACGCATAACACCCATCATTAAGAACATAATCACAACACAAAGGAATGTTAAGTACATGAAGAAGAAAGTGTGTGTCTGTGTTTTATTTTAATTACATTTTATGAGCTGAATACACAGCTATTTCCTAATTCCATGACACCCCTCAGCAAGCAATCTTCCAGAGAAGTGTTCGAAGTTAACAAGTCATATAGAGGAAGTGCTGACATCTAACGTTAGAGATATAAAATAAACACGTATGCACTCGTTCTAGTATTATTAAATTGGATCAAAGTTAAGTTTGTGGTATTCTTTTTTTTATTAACCTTATCAGAAAAGCGTCTGATAGGAGAAAACTAAAGATTTAAGGAAAAAAAACGAGCAGAAAGAGTGATGAACATTCTCTTGAGCTGATGAAACGTCATTAGCTTCGTCATTCACAGCATGTTTCCACTTTCTAAACCCAATAATCAATCAGAACTCTCTGAGACGTCAATTTCATTTATTTTCTTTCCTACCTCGCAACACTTCACTCATCTTTTCACACTGTAGCTTCTCCAAGCAGTCATATCATCTGCACTTGTCATTTTCTTCCATTTTCCAAAGCTACATCTTCCGTAACGTTTCCCCGTTCACACCTTTTGCAGCCATCTGTTTCCAGCTCTTGAAGGAAGAGGAGGAATCTTCGACTTGAGATGTTAAATGCGTTTCTTTTGCACTTACAAGAAAGGTTTCCTCAACTGTATAACAACACAATTTCTTTCATATCGCACACATGTTTGCAGAACGTTGAAAATGAAGAAACACGTTTTTTTTTTTCAATATCGGCAAATGTCAAAACTGTGAAGTGTGTAATTGTGACTTAAAAGTGAAGGAGGCGAAACAAAAAATTGAGGAATGTGTTGAAAAGGGGAAGAGATTCCAACAAGTGGTAATTGAACATCATGTTTTAAAATTGATTTGTCGGATTTTATATTAGCTTATTGCTGTATTGTTGCATGGAATTAGCAAACACAAAATGAAAGACGGAATAGTAGAGTTTCTGAAGGTTACCGCTAGATGTCTTCAGTGATATTCATCCTATACCGGCACCAGTATGTAAGAAAACAGCGACGGAGCAGCAAAATAGTCATGACTTGGTGCTTAACAAATGGCCCTCTACGTCACCTGATCTAATGTCATGCGACTCTTTGTCTGTGGAACACAATTAGGATATTATTTATGTGTCATTTTCACCAAAATCTCTGGATGTACTGAAACCTCGCATCGTGGCTGCCGTAGAGTCATTGAGAACGCAGATACTGAAGCGAGTATGGCAGGAATCCGATTATTTTTTATTTTTGTTTTTGTTACTAAAGAAAGTCATAAGGGTCTATAGGTGACTAACAAAAATTTTAAGGCTTTATGTATAAACTAATGTAACTATGTCCATGTAAACATCACACAGATAGACATTTGAAATCCGATGAATCCTTTTCAAACAGTCTGTATTATAGATATCACAACTAATGAAATGGTTCATACGCTGAATGACCATTGAATTATCACCAGGTCTATAAAAACTGAATCTTTTAACAAGTCACGTTTGAGCATGCGCAATTTAACGATCTATGTAGCATAGATAAGGTGGTTCTGTAGGTAGGAAAATTGTAAAGCCTTACGGGTAAAAAGATGGTGTCGAAATCAACAAACACTTCAGCGCATTTGAATCTCGCCGTGTCTTTTCTTTCGTATTTAAAATGAATAAAAGTAAAGAACAAGACTGTTGTTTTGTATTTCCTTTCCGTTTTAGGAGGGAAATGTCAGTAAATAGGTTACAACCCAAATTGCTATACAGAAATAAAAATTCATGAAACATGTACGTGGCAACCAGTTGTATTTTTTTCACATAAGCACTATCCATGTGCTCCCTGGCGACACCTTTCAAAAGTACTCACAGTTATTTTTCGTTATCCCCTACCAGATTATTCAATGTTTTTTCCTTGTAGTATAAACAAGACAAAGTCTATTTATTTATCAGTCTAAATTACCAAACGCACTGGTAAGATAAAATTAATTGTATGGGCGGTAAGAGCACTATGCCTTACTCCCGTCCCTACCAAACACGTTAGTGTTTCAGGACCTCAGACATGATATATTGTTACTTTTCAGTTACATTGTTAGGTGAATAATATATAAATGTGTGGTAACAATACACCAATCAAATTTTGTAAAAGTATAAGTAATTACAGAAAATTTTTATCTTCGAATTAGCATTACGATTTTGATTAACCTGTTTGAATCTATCGTTTAGGGTTCCGGATGAGAGAAAGTGACTGAGCCAGGTCAGGACTTTAGGAAAACTATCGTTTGCTTGGTTAAAAATAAGATCTATTTCGTCATGTTGCACGCGCAGTAAATAATGTTGGTAGCGTAGGCTTCTCGTAGTGTAAGAGGGAAACGTTTATCGAATATTAACGCATTCTCCTGTTTTATATAGCAGTCAACGCATTGGATCAAGTTTACGTGATGTCACAGGTACTTCGGACTCCGTCGTAAAAGATTCCAGTTCCGGTGAATGATCCTGTAACATATCAGATTCTAGTTCCAGTGACTATACCAGTAACATCTCCGGTCTCAGTTCCATTTACTGTTCCAGAACATCTCCGGTTCCGGTGATTGCTCCAGTAACATATCAGGTTCAAGTTCCGGTGACTGAGCCAATAACATCTCTGGTTCAAGTTTCTGTAGCCGTTTCGTTTCTATTTCCGGTGATAACTCCAGTGACAGTTCCGATTCATATGATCGTTTCATTTAAGACTATTATAAGATCAGTTTATATAAAGTGCAAGGATGTAAGGGAACCTATTCTGAGATCATCCATTAAGACGCAATTCAATAACAAATTTTAAAAAGTTGACCACTTGCAAAAGACACTATTAAACTTCAAATTTGGTTAGTTACAATGGTTGTATTCATGTGGAATAAGTGCATTTAACTCATAACGACTAAGGTGAAATACATAATGCCTAATATGACCCTAATATGGCCGAATTAGGCACCATGTCCCCCAAAATAGGCATTTCAGCTGCTAAGCGTGGTGACAGGTTTCAAGTTTGAGAAAAAATCATTAACGGACTTAAATAACCAGATAATTTTCAACAAACGAACGAAGGGTTACGATTTGGAATGGCTAAACCTAGTTGCTACAACAGCACCCGCCATTAAGGCTGCCTTAGTAATAGAGAAATTTATTAGAAGCATGGTGGCTTTGGAATTCATGATGATTTTTACATTCTATTACAGAAATAATACAGCAAAATACGCACACGATGTATGCTTAGCCTTTCCATATACTAATAGAATAATATATTATAACTACATGCACATGAGAAATCTAAATATTAGTCTGGTTTGGAGCTCCAAAATTTGGATTTTAAACCTTCATTATTTTTGACATTTTACAAAAAATGAAAGAGAATATTTCATTCCCCCCGTCAGTACTTATCTCACTCGCAGATCAACTACAAGTCTCTCATCAAGTATTTTGTCAACGATTGCTTCTTCTCTGTTTTGTTCTTTTAACAAGACCAACCACTCATTCAAGGTAGAGAGAGACACAATGTACAAGGTGTTATCAGCAAGAGTCACGCCGCGCAAAATATGAAAGAAGAAAAGGCTTCTCTTCCTTTAAAAAGAAGAAGAAGACAAGAAAAGTAGTTGAGAGACTTTTGACACAAAGTTTTTGAAAGGACAACTTTTCTTTTCATCTATTGTACCCTTTTCTCTAGTGCCTCGTGATTATGAGGTCTTCTTTAAACGTTTTGTACAAACGTTTTTTTTTTCCTTTTTTACTTCATCTTTTTTATTTAGAATCTTTCTTCCCAAAATCTTGTATAATCCAGCTTCTCCAAGCCAACAGGGAAGGTTTTTTTTTGAAAAAGCGAAGAAGAAAGAAACGTATCTTCTACTACCACTGCTAGCGCCCCCTCTCTTGTTATTGATTGGTTAGAATCACTAGCGCTCTCTACAGGAAGTTCGCGGCAGAACCGCAGGGAGCGCTAGGAGCGTTCTATTTCTTCCTGCGTGTAAAAAAAAGGAAAGGAACTAGGGAAAAAATAAAGAAGCTAGTGAAAAGAAGAAAAGAACTGATGCGTTACATTCTAGCTGGAGTGGCTCTCCTTTGAAAGGCTTCTGTGTCTTGTTTTTTTTTTCTCCTTGTGTCTCTCTCGGGTCCTCAAATGTCCATGAGATGTCCCATGGACTTCCTCTTCCTTTCCTAGTGACTGTGGCTGGTTGGCTGCCTCGTTTTCTTTTTCTTTTAGTTCCTCTTCCTTGCTTTCTCGATCCGAGAAGAAAGAGACAATATCTGTCGTAATTTCGTTTTGCTGACGACAACGCTAGTTAATGGTAAAATCTCAAAACTCTCCTGTCAACAGCACACAAAAGTGGATTTTTTTTTTGTAACTCTTGTGTGACCTCATCGCCGGTCACTCCTCATGATGGAAAAGGAACGAAACATAACACACACATATATATACAAATCAACAATACAAAAGTCAGTTCTCGACAACCACAATAAAAGAAAAACAGAACAAAATAGATGTCTTAGCCTGTCTGTCAATTTGACACTAGACAAGAAATCCAACCTTTCTTTTTTTGAAAACCTTCACCAGTACCACGAAACAATAACAACAATAACAAGAAGAAAGGGCGAATATTTTTCACTGAATTAAAATGGTGCAGATAAGCAAATAATGGAATCCATAACTCGGTGAAAGCAAGAAAAAAATAGCTTCTCCATCAACTGAAATAATCTCGTATTAAGTGATCCATTTTTAATAATAATAATAATAATAAAAGAATAAGCTTCCCATGTACCTGTGTGGGTGTCCGACAATCGAATCCCCCTACATACTTGAATTTATTTAATGGCCTTTAGGCATCTATTGCTCAGGCAGGAATAGAGTAGAGAAAAGGATGTAGGAAGGATTCGATCAGGGCTGACATTGAAGGTACCATCCCAACATTTGCTTGGTATAACGGAGGAAGACCCCTGGAACAATCTTGATCAGGGTGGTTAGCCGCTGGTATCGAACCCGAATCTCAAAACTTGAGAAAAAACTAATTCTTAAGAACAACGCTTGCATAATAAATTGCAGGGTCTTGTTATTTCTTAGGTCCATGCTGGTAACTCGAGATGTGAAATATCATGGGACACCATAGGAACACACGCAGAGTTAATTCAGAACTGGAACATTCATAGAAGCTAATCGATTGTTTAGTTGCTTCAATATAAACTAGCAAATAGTTGTACGACACTAAGGTCGGCCGGATTAGATCCCTTAATGGACTGCAACTTTACCACTCCTGTCTTATAACAAATATCCATCAGATGTGTCTAATTATCCTGATATCTCCTTGTCCAGTCCACTTCTATCCATGTCTTTGGTTCTGATATACAGTACGTTTGTTCGATTATCTTATAATCGACTATTCGATATTTTTATCCGGATTCCATAAGCTGCTACAATGCGAGGGGGACAAGATGATTTTTGGACTTGATCGTTTTTGAATAAACCAGTTTTATCATGTACACCTTCACAAGATGAAGTCTCAATTAGCAAGCCAGAGACCAAAGCAACATGTCCTTTTCTGCCATATCAACTACTTACCAAAATTGTCTACCGAGTTGACGTCGTAGACCACAGTTAAAGTGAGCTGGAACACCATCATGTCGCAAGGATTGAACACCTCTTTGGCGTTACTCGTTACAACATTTAAGATCCTATGTATTACAGGGTGATTATGCAAATCTATACCAGGAAAGTAATTTTATGTACAGCTGTAAATATGGAATAGCGTTAAGTGCAAGGCAAACTTGAATTATACTTGAGAGAACAGTGGTTTCCAGGAAATATCTTTGCAGGCAAGCAAGCATCTTTAAAATGGCAAATAGAAAGTAGAACATTTTATAATTATTGGGACATACACAATACAGAAGAACTTTACAGAAAACTTTTTTTTTTTTTAATATTTCCTACGGTTTGGCTGTTAGACAATAGCTAATTTTAAAGTGACCAACATTAGATCAGCAACTATGTAACATCGACAATAACTCAAAAACTATTAAATGTATAGGATTGAAGAAAAAAAAAAGTGTTTTATAAAGGAGCATATGTAGAAATGAAATATAATATTTAGAGAAACAGTGGCGTGCACGAAATAAGTCTAAGGGGGCTCATTTTGAAAATTTTCAATAGAAAGTAGGGTAAATTTTTATTTTTTTTTGAATATTACTTAATTCTAAATAACTTCCATAAAAGCACATTTTGGTAGTATCTATTGTCTGTCAGTTATCATATGTAATAAAATTTGAACGCTTTTTATCTATGGTAGCTTCCAAACGGTTGATATCAATATGTGCTTCCTTAAATTAAGCTGAAGTTCAAGCAAAATAAAACTTGTCCCTATAAATCAAAAACAGGAGGCGCAGCGATAACAAACGTAAAAAACAAGTTACAATTGAAACTTTGGTCCATATTGGTTGAATTAGAATGGAAGTAGACGATCAAGGTTAAATGTTTGTTCTGGTGTCTATCTTCAGAGTTTAACCGATCACTCCAGTGTCGTTACGTAGAGCTCAATGGTCTGACCGAACACAGATTAGCGCCTCAATCAACTCAAATAGAAAGAAACTTATTTCAGATTTGAGTGAAGCGTCCACAGTTTATTGGGGCGTTTTTGATTTGTTGATTCTGTAAAAAAAAAAAAAAAAAACAGCTCGTTTTCCTTTCGTTAACATTCTTCATTTTAAGGCTGGCACCCGAAGACAAGTTCTGACCGGAAAGTCCAGGGGCAAGAAGAACTGATGGAGGTTTGCGCTTATTTTCCATCGGATTAGGATGACGTCCTAAAAACTGGAACTACAGGTTAACGTGGGCTCCGAACCATTTGGGTCCGCACCGGGAATCGAACCCACGCCCCTTTAACTACAAGCCAGCAAGCATTGCCACTCACCCACAACGGAAAGCTGTACATAATTTCATTTGCAGTTAGGGAACAGGTAGGCTAATGGGCTGCGGTAGCTCAGTGGTAGAGCGCTCGCCTCTAGTGCTTGGAGTCGTCGGTTCGATGCCAGCTCATGCCATGTGGGCTTTGTGGTGGACAAACACCCTGCGTTGGATTCTCTCAGGGTTCTCCAGTTTTCTTTTACTTTACTTATTCCACCAAATCACCCATCATCATCCATACGGCCTGAGGCAAAGTTGCCTAAAGGACTTAAAAGTTGTGTGTATGTGATGGTGTGTGTGAAGAGAGGAAATAGATCGCAGAAGCACTTTGCTAGCCGTCTTCATTAATTCACACGAAAGACACCATAGTAAAATAAAAGGGAGAGATTTGCGTCAAAAGGGACTAATTAATCTGGGAAAAAGACCTCCTCATACATGCTCTTTTCCCACTTCGACCCCGGCCCTCATCTCTTGACATGCTATACAGAAAGTAAGACACAAGACGTCACTTATAAGTCTTCCAAGGTTCTCCCTCATTTTGAAATCTTCAATGGTTTCCAACTCAAGGTTTTGAATATTAACCACGTCGGCAAGAGTTGAAGTGGAGCATAGATATTGCGTCATATTAAATTACTTGCCTCTGAAAAGCTTCAAAGTGGTAATTTGCGGCTCTCGTTGTTATGGAAAGATCATATATGTAATGATATAAAGACAGAAGATAGTCAAGAGAAAATATAATGAAAATAACGAAGAGAACTCATAGGATTTCTTTTTCTACTTTCTTTGGAGCTATTAGTGCCCAATAAGACAAGTTAAGAAGACAAACACTACTAAAAAAAAAGAGTAACACTTTAATAAAATATGCCTTTCTTTTACAATTTAAAGTATTTTATGAAGACTCTAAAATCGGTAAAACTTTTGATTACTTCTTGTAGGACCTATTTCCTCACTTCAGATTAATATTTGAACATGTTTTGTACGCTGTTTTGTCTAAGCTGTTTTTGATGTGTAAGGAAAGAAGTACAATTTCATCGTTAGCGGGGATAGAACCCAGTCCCTCTCTTTGACAGCGTTAAACAATTGAACTGGGAAGAGCGCAGAAAATTCGTCATTTTTCTCGTTATATATTGAAGAAGTTCAATGCGATAACGATTGAACCGAAGTGAATCAAGGTATACTGTCAATAAAATGTAGAAGAAATGTTTAAAAAACACTTGTAAAAAATTGAGTGTTAAACATGACTTTTTAATTCGCGTTTGGAAAGATTTTATACACTCTCTTCAGTTTTTGAACACATTTCTTTAATGCGCT
>JAGDQP010039119.1:0-17874 GCA_022664845.1 Lepisma saccharinum | reverse complement strand
TCAATTTTTTGCCAATAGGGACAAGGGCTTCTATGAGAGAGGCATCATGATATTACCTTCCAAATGGCAACACGTTATCGAACAAAACGGCGCATATGTGATCTAAATCGGATCTTTCTAACTATGGTAAGTCAAGCCTTCAATGTCATGCAAAAATAATGGATTACTTTTTACTACACCAGATATTTTACTCATCATCAAGCGCTTGCAGCGAAACATTTTTACACCGAAACATTCTAGACCCGTTTCAAGCGAGTTAAGTGGTAATTGGAAGACAATGGGTATATTACATGTTCATAGTTCCATGAACAATTTTTGGTATCCGATTTAAAATTATATTTTGATCTTATATTTCGCATACTAGGAGGTAGTTTGTTCCATAGAGGAATACTGGTGAGTATGAATGATTTACTATAAATCTCTGCGCAATGTTTGGAAAGAAATAAAGAGTTTCCTGCTCTAGTGTTTCTGCCATGACGTGCAACAAACTGATAAGTTGTGTATAAATACAAAGTGGCATTGTGAGCTAGAGTACTTTGCGTTTTTACTAAAATGTGATCTTTCCTACTAAAATGAAATGGACGCCAACCCAGTTCAGTCAACTTTGGGGTTATATAATCGTAAGGGCTATAAATAATTCTTATGCTTGTTATACATTAGGATATTAAAGTAAAATGAGAATAACATATCAACATCGAATTATATAACATGTCTTGTAATTTTTATGTTTACTTTCCAAATTTCACACAGCATGATCATGACCGTCTCCGCAATATTCCCTGAATTTTGCATGTTATGATCGTATGAACGTTGTTTCATGCGTCCTAGAAACACCTAGACTTGATTCGTGTTCTGTAACGTGTAAAGTATCACTCGTACGAACATCACAATAAGAAGAAGATATTGTAAACAATTACAAAAACAAAACGTCCGGATAACTAGCCTACAATAGCATTAATTACAAGGACACATTCGAGATAGTTATAACTAAAAGAGTGTTTTTCAACTGTTACTTAAAAATATTACCTCTCTCTCCTCTCTCATCTTGTTAATGATCGGTGTTCTACCTGGGGCAGATCTATTATTTAAAGGTTCCTGGGCAAGCTGAACTGATGGTGCTTTGATATCGCCTTCGATCGGGTGATGATGATGTCCTAAGAACAGAATTAAATCTTAAGGCTCAATCTGAGTGGTTTTCCCGCCTTTTTCGTTTTACGTCAATTATTCAAATTTCAGTATTTATTAAATGCTAGCAGTAATTGCATGATTGTGTGCAGACACTTTTGGGACAATATTCTGTCCCAAAAGTCTCTGCACACAATCCTGAGTTTACTATCAATATTTTATTAAAACTAATTGTACTCATTATTGAAGGACGAAACGAACTTTGGTCCGTGAAAGTTAATTTCTGTATTCCTCTATTGAAATTTGAATTGACGTAAAACGAAAAAAGCGGGAAAACCACTTGGATTGAGCCTTAACGTGGACTCTGAACCACTTGTGCCCCACTAGGAGTCGAAGCCGAGACTCTGATTATTAGGCAGCAAGCGATATCATTCACCTAGATCGGACGTATCTAAAATGTGTCCGTAACACTACAATGGGCTTGTTATCAAGACTTTTAAACATGACATTCACTATCTGCCCCATACTTGCTTGGGCTTTGAAAAGCAACTTTGGTTAAAATAAACTTTAGGTCAGCCAGCTATTGAGCAATTGTATTTTACCGTATGTAGTATGTACGCTTTATACGTCATACACAGGCACTTCTGTAAACCCCTAGCGATGGCCAGCAACCCAAAATGTGTTAAGAAACGCCATATTATATAATTATTTACGTATGTCATAATATGTACTAGATTTGATTGAAAACACACACAGGACGGCGCTATGCTGAGCTATACTAATGGTCTCATTGCGTGTTACGGATTATATATTATGTATATATACTTTTCGGAAATACTTTATAAGACGCACTCAAGAAAAAAAAAACAGTACAGAAGTAATCTTGTATACCGTGTGTAACCTTATATGGGATTGAAATTTTCCGTCCGAAAGTTCCATAATGTCTCTCGCTTAAAGGACCTTCAAAATCAGTTTTACTCCTTGTATATAGCGTACAGACTTACTTCCAAACTTTCGAGTGTATCTCGTAAAGTATGGCCAAAGCTTTTATTAATAATATTGGTCACAATTAGGCTTATATTGCCAACAATTTTGTGGTGATACCTCTTGAAACAAAAGGCATAGGTCTAATTGAAATTTGTCTGAATTTCTGAGATTTGCTAATACTGAGCTTTAAACATATATTTCGAAATAATAATGATAATAATGACACACGGGTTTCTGTTTCTATTTTCGGATTGCTGGTCGTCGTTACTTGTTTAGATTATTATTGACAAGGTAATGAGTGAAATAGAGAAATAAAACATATAAATGGCACAGTAGGTGGCGGAAGGTGTGGGCCATAAAATAAAGTTCATCACATGAAATAATGTAACAATCCTTCCACAGGTAGAAAATATTCTACTTCTAAACTTAAATTACAAATAGTAATGAAGCATACGCATGTAAATACTTACCTGTGAAACATGATTTGTCGATTTTACTCCACTTCTATCTGCATTCTTGATTTATTTATTTGTCCGGTCTTTAAATGACACTGATATGATACACAAAAATGTAGGCACTTGTAAGCTGAAAATTAAAAAAAATACACCAAAACATTATGATGACATTATTACGTCATTGTCGGTCTATCTCAAATGGTTGTCAACCATTTCCAGTGTAAGGATAGTGCACCACTCTCTAAAGTTTCGTATTTTTGCTTCTTGGATCGTACACTCCGCACCATCATTTTTTTACGAAGTATTCCATTATATATTAATTTCACTCGTAAAAGAAGTATACATGTTTTTTTCTTAAACGTCTACTGAAATTATCGTACATCGGTAACATAATTTATCGTACATTTCCGTCCGGATCGTAAAGGCTGGCAACGCTATGCGCACGTATTTCCCTCTGCTCCCCACCGACTTCATACCTCTCGCCCAGAAACCAACTTTAGGCTCCCTCTATAAGCTAATGGTTCTAACCATGCTTGTGCAGGTATTGTTGTTAAGGATTTTATCCTTCCTGAATGTTCATCTTGCTTGAGCTTACTTAAAATCACTTATTGGATTACAGCAAGCTCTCTTTACAATAAAATTTTGAAGAAAACCAGCTGGGGAAAGTGTCAAGTGGGAAATCACTCCATAAAAACGTTATGTTTTTAGAGCACATTTAAGTTGCACAGTTTCAAACAAATAGTCAGTTTAAGCCTTGTTCACTGTACGATATTTTCGGTCAGATTTAAAGTTTGACTTTACTTTATGTTTGTTATTGATTTTACATGTCGGAAAATTAAGAAATCAGTCTTTTACGATGTTTATGGAATTGTACAGCACCAGTGATTGTAATTAACATAAAGATTTGTTGGAATCCAACGATATATGCAAGTATTTTTGTAGCGATGTTGGATGGCTTAGAAACTCGGTATTGTCTGATACTCGCTTGATAATTCGGTTGATAGGCGTTGCTATACCTGGATTCTCGATGTATATTGACAATGGTAGATTCAGAATACTGGAAGCTTAATGAGAACTGTGATTACTCATAGGAAAACTTCTCGTAAAGTATGTGTTGTACAAATAATAGCAATAAAAAGGAATGAATCTGATGAAAAGCAAATCTTGGCACTTATCTAGTCTATTTAGTACAGTAAACATTAAAGAACCCGCTGCACTGATAATTCACAGTAGTATTGGGAATTCTGAAGTAAGCAAAATCTTGTATGATTCTATTAAACATAAAACGTCTCAATATTAAAAGATTAGGAATAACAATGGCAAACGAGGCTGGTTCTACAAATGTGTTAATCAAATACGAATATTAACGTTACGAAAAGTATACTGGTTTGCAAATATCGTGAATTTTAACAGTTATAGATATTATTTTATATTTCGTGCAAAGCAAGTATTCGAGTATGGAAGCTAAAACAGTATTATTCGCTCCTTTTCATGCAAGGTCAGATAAAATTGATCTTTATCTGGAAAGATTCGAGTCACACTGTAAAGTGTTTGGGATAGATAATTCTAAAAGGATCAATGTATTAATAGCTTCTTTGGATAATGAGGCATATGAGAAATTAAATATCAATGTAAGTCCACAAAAGGTAGTAGATCTCTCGTGGGAAGCTGTACAAAGTACATTATTGAAATTATTTGACAGGAAAACAAATTTCCGAACGGAACGCTTTCATTTTCATGCGTTACTGCAACAGCAAGGCCAGACTGCTTCAGAATATATTCAATCACTGAAATTACAAGCGGACAAATGCAAATTTGATACCTTCCTTGACGAAGCACTGATAGATCTGTTGATATTTGGAACAGCAGATTCTACAGTAAGAAAACGTCTATTGGGAATGGATAAATTAACATTTGATATCGCAACTGAAATTGCATTACAGCACGAAACAATTGAGAGAGATAGTGCATTATTTGATCATCATTTTAAAGAAATTTATGAGCAAAATCAAGGTGTTCATAAGTTGGAGGGAGGTCGCACACAACAATTTCGCACATTTGACGAGAAAGAGCGAGATAATATAGTCGTTAACTGTTCGTTCTGTGGACGTACGCATAAGCAAAAGCAATGCGCAGCATTTAATAAGTTTTGTGGATATTGTGGGAAAAAAGGGCATTTTAAGATTGTATGTTATAGTTTAAAGAAGCAACAAACAAGAGAGAGACAAGCACAACAGATAAAGGTTTTGTCGGAAGCAGAGGTTGATCAGGATAAGGAAATAGCTAAACAATCGGGATTTGGAATAAATGATATTTGGGTAAATGTAGTGGAAACGGATACGCAGGAGGTAAGATCAACACCAAACATGATACGTTTCCTGGTGGATGAGCAGTTCTTTAGTGCCATAATTGACACGGGTGCAGAACCAAATGTAATCGACCAAGACACAATAGAAAGGTATAAGTGGCAACGGGAAAGAATCGAGCCAAAGAAATGTATTACGGACATTAGTAATACCAAATTGGAAATAATTGGAAAAGCAATATTACCATGTATATATAAGAATGACATGAATTTTATTGAATGGTGGGTAATTAGCAAGTCATTACCATTTTCAATTTTTGGTAGACAAGGTCTCGATATAAATTTTCCAAATTGGAGAAAATCTATCAGATTTCAGCGAAGGACTTACACTAATAAGAGACAGAGATTATCAAACATGGCTGAGAAATAAAAATGAATTGGCAACTAACAGTACTTTGGAATATAAGGATCATGATAATTGGAAACAATTTGCTCAAAAGGAAAGGAATAGTACAGACTTGAGACTAGTGAATAATATTACTACCAATACAGCTCCAAAATCGTGGCAATCAATAAATGAGGAATTGCAAGAGTTGCGACTTATGGTAGAAAACATTACAAAGTTAATCATGGCTGATAAGGAGGTGCGTAAGGAGAATAAAAGGTCCATAGAGATTCAAACTGAAAATCAAGGCAATGAAACTATAGCAACGGTGACACACAAGGATCAGCTTATAGACAATAGAGACAAAATCATTCAGAAGAATGGACATAAAGGTATGGACGAAACTGTGAACCAGATTAATATAAGGATTAAGGAGCAGTCACAACCCAAACATATTGATGACGTATTAATTAATCTTGGTTTTGGAAAGTTTTTAGATAAAGATGAGCTAATTTCAAAAAAGAAATTTGGGATATGTGGTGGAAGAGAGGATTTGTAGACGAAATTGAGAAGTATGTTACAAGACTGAAACACGCTTTAGGATGGTATTAGGCAACCGACGGTGATAATAATCACAAGGATATGTTTTAGTGTGGATATTCTACAAATGAATTGATGTTATTAAATGATTTATATTTTGTTATTGGAATTGTTATATTTCATGTTTTCTTATCCAATTCATAACATTACTATTTTCAGACCTAGTCAACTTAATGAAATTATAAAACTATGGAATATAGTTGATGATATGGTATAAGATGGAAGGTAATATATTGTGTAAAAGTTGTGGCACAGAGGGTCACACGTGATGAAGTTGTAAATAAGAAATTTCACTATTTTTTTGTTTGTCGCTGATCAAAGACATCAAGTAAGTATAAACTTATGTAAAATGGATTTTTTTTAGAGAGAGAGGGAGTGAAATGTCAAGTGGGAAATCACTCCATAAAAACGTTATGTTTTAGAGCACATTTTCAAACAAATAGTCAGTTTAAGCCTTGTTCACTGTACGATATTTTCGGTCAGATTTAAAGTTTGACTTTACTTTATGTTTGTTATTGATTTTACATGTCGGAAAATTAAGAAATCAGTCTTTTACGATGTTTATGGAATTGTACAGCACCAGTGATTGTAATTAACATAAAGATTCGTTGGAATCCAACGATATATGCAAGTATTTTTGTAGCGATGTTGGATGGCTTAGAAATTCGGTATTGTCTGATACTCGCTTGATCATTCGGTTGATAGGCGTTGCTATACCTGGATTCTCGATGTATATTGACAATGGTAGATTCAGAATACTGGAAGCTTAATGAGAACTGTGATTACTCATAGGAAAACTTCTCGTAAAGTATGTGTTGTACAAATAATAGCAATAAAAAGGAATGAATCTGATGAAAAGCAAATCTTGGCACTTATCTAGTCTATTTAGTACAGTAAACATTAAAGAACCCGCTGCACTGATAATTCACAGTAGTATTGGGAATTCTGAAGTAAGCAAAATCTTGTATGATTCTATTAAACATAAAACGTCTCAATATTAAAAGAATAGGAATAACAGAAAGAAAAGTTTTAATTGCAACGGAAAGCATATTTGGTGTGGCTTGAAATTCTCTAAATAAATGCATTAATCTACAGCAATTTACTTTTATTTATATAAATATTACACAATAATAACAAAATCTACAGCAATTTACTTTTATTTATATAAATATTACACAATAATAACAAAATCATGTAACACTTCTATTAGAAATTCAAGTAGAAAACTAACTAAAATTAATTCAAATATAATATAATAATAATTACGTGTAAATTCTTCCTTCTTGTTTGCATAACATTTAAAAATAATAACTATTTCTCTTCATTCTATACAGTACTATCTCTACTGGACATTTAAAAATGCAATTTAAATGTATTCTTTCATTGGCTCATTAGCAAAAAAGGCACTTTTCTGTATTGTATTAAATATTTCATTCACTAGATCTCCACACACATTATCTAAATTGGTAATTATTTCTATGCCTATACACTAGAAATATGCACTCAAATTCATAGAAAATAGCCGATGGAAAAGATTTCTTAAGTCTAAAGAACTGTTCAATACATTCTACCCATAAGTAAAATTAACGTTTCGTATGATTTTGCCATATACACGGTGAGGTGTTGCCAGACTTTGTTACTTCTCGGGCTTAGAAACTTCATCCATCAGACAATTCCTATTAATCTTAGTGAACACTCTGATCAACAAGCCTATGAAGAACTGATGTTTGCATATCACACCTGCTTACTCCCTCATAGCACAAACTCATTCGTGTTATTGCCAACAGACCCAGGATATCTGTCTCCCATACCAACATTGTGTAGTCTTAAGCTTTGGTACACAATTTCTACTCGACGAGTAGTACTTAACATCTACATGAGTCTTCCAAAATGTCATGAATGCTGTCATGTTTCCAAACATGGTAAAATATTTTAAAAACGTTTATACTAGAAATTATTTTTTGAAAGCCATATAATTAGCTTAAATGCATAGAACCTGACTAGGAAACGTTTTACTTTCATATTATAAAATAATATTATCTTAACACAACGCGAACAAAGTTCATCCAAGCGACATCAAAGATATAACGATATATATATATCAATTTTGAACACAAAAAACTTGGTTACTCTTTTGTGTACGCACGTATGTCTACTATTATCTTCGTAAAATCGACGAACTAAACTCAACAGAATAATAATAATAATGTGCACACACCATATAGGTGTAAAGAAACTCATATATATTGAGAAATATTTCAAAGTTTTAATGGGAAGTTTGTTAGTAACAAGTCACACTGCCAAACATTCTTATGGTAAATTCAATTTATCTAACTTCACTACTCTATAAAACTGTAAGCATAAGTTTCTTCTTACAAATTCGATTGATAACAAGATGGAGTATAAGAAGCAAATTACCATGAACCAGTCCAAGTCATATTAATTAATTACAATATAACTGATAATTAGATATTGCCATGGTTTAAGTAGCATTTCTTGAGGAGGTTGGAAACTAATTAGTACATCTTAGCACATCACCTTAGGGAACAAAAATCAAAATACAACATAGGCTCATAAAGAGCAACAGCAAAGATTTAAAGATGAACAAAAATATTTAAATAAATAATTGCACAAGAAAATACAAGTCTTATGTTGTATAATTTCGTCAAGTTTAAAATTATACATTCCTGGTTACGTATTATTATAATTGGAAACTATTCAGAGCCATTAGCCATTATATAAGGTGACTCAAAAGAACGGAGAGTTTAGAATCCCATCCTGGCAACCCTGGGAGGTTGGTAGCAGTGAATGGCATATAACGCGCTGCTCATAACCATCGAGCAGTGGAGTGCTGTGCAGCGTGGCCTTTTGCGATCAAAGCACTTTACAAGAACGATAGCGTTGAAGTCGCGCATAGAGAATTTCGGCGTCATTTCAAGATTGGTCGTGTTTTATAGGCACATGCAGTTAACACATGGGTCCGTATTTTGAGGAAACTGTGTTGTATCATCGAGAGGTGATGAAGGCCACTGCTTCTTTGAAGACGACGATGGGTTCGAGACCACTGTAACGACTATTCAGTATGCTGACATGGTCTCCATAGACAAGGTGGTCATCTGTCTGATGTTATGTTCAAGAAATAACTTAATGGTATGAAATTCAACAATGGCCTGGCTTCAATAAATGTTTCTAAGTATTGTTTTCTATTTCATTAATTTCCATTCTAAAATTTCTCGTTCCTTTGAGTCACCATGTAAGAAGAACACTAAGTAGAGATAGTGATCTAATACATTTCCATCTCAAGAAATAAGTTATACATATTTCTATGTGCAAGTTTCTAAGGAGTAATTTTTTGTAACTGCATAGTATGTACAGATAAATACGTCTGTATATATATTTGACTTTTAAAGAACATAAGGTCACTCCAAATTATTGTCGATTATTATTATTGGATATGAAAAAAGAACATCTTATAATTTCGACAATTGTTTTTTGTTGTGTCGTATTTGTATCACTTACATCTGCTGTTGAAATGGAAGATGACAGGACAGCACTAATTTCCCTTACGGTGAAACAAATAATTATATCATTAAAATATTATTGAAATGAAGAACACGGAGAAAAAAAATCTTGAAAATGCTGTTGTGGAGTGCAACCGAACACACAATTGTTAACTGGGAAATCTTAGAAAATGCCAGAAGGAAAAGACAACACCAATGCGAGCCAGTTGAGTCTGAAAACTTACAAATACTGAATATTTGTCTGGGAAAACTGGGAAGAAATAAACCTAAGCCTACAGAGAGGAAAAAAAAAAGCTAAGTATAGGCAAAATATCGTTAGCAGGGTAAATACCTACTTTAAAGACCAAATAAACTGATACAGTTTTGAATAAGAATGAACAATAATATCAGATAATGATGTAGTTATATTTAGAAACGATTGCATTTCTTAGGAAATATCGTCTACACTTTGTTGAACGACACAGAGGTGTGTTCTTAAATTAAGACCATGTATATGAAAATCTGCGTTCGTGACCATGATTACATTTGCAGTATTATAATACTTAAAACAAGTTTATAAATTTATTACACTTTTGAGTGAATTTGGCATACTTATGTGTCGGTTTGTGATCAAAGCTCCTTTAAGTAGTTTATACTTAGTATTTCGCAACCAAAAAATATTATATTGTATGTACTTACAAGACGTTCGTTACCACAGCGTCCTTACATTGATACGGACAAAGTAATTATAACCTAAATTACACTGTATCCAACTGTTCGAAAGCCTCAACTTATTTTTCGTTAGGGAGAAAAGGGCATGAAAAGAGTTTTTAAATATAAAGAGGACACAACAGAAATGAAATAAGACTGAAAACAAAAAGGAGCCAGAAATCAAACCTATCGAATGTAGAAACGTGAAGTGCACGGTTACGAGGCTTTCGTTTAATACTTGAGTTATTCCTAATAGCTGTTAATAAGTTTTTATGCCTGGCTTACGCTGTTGAAGAACATTTCACCTGTAGTGTACATTAACTACTAGTACCACATTTAAGAAGCAGAGCAAAAGTTAACTTTTTTCAAATATATATGATTACAAAGTCGTTTCAGACTTCAAAATAAGACCAATCAAAACTTAACGTTATCCGCGCTTGCTTTGATACGGAAATAATAATAAAAAAAAATATTGTAGGAGATTCAAGGCAAAGGAAAAGTATTAAATCCTTTCTAACACCATGCAACTATACAAAATAGCGTTACAATTTTTAGGCATGTACGGCAATATGTAGCTCGGACTATACTTGGTACATGTAATAAGTAGTAAAATATTTGCTGTACTTAAGCTATGTTGTCACAGGGATAATTTACAAGCGATAAGTAATAGCTGGCAAGTAGGGTACCAGGTAAGTTTGTTGTGCTACGAGGCTTGCAACTCTCTGGACTAGTGCCAGAAAGCCAGTGCAGTTAAGACAAATTCAAATTGAAGATGTGCGAATACGCAGCTGTAAATAAAATTATCGATGCTGCCATTGTAGTGTTTGTCCGTAAGTTTCAACATGGCACTCTCTTTTCCACTTTATTTCATTAATCAGTATGTAAAATATTTCATAGTTCTTGGAACTACTTGCGAACACCTTAAAACATCAAAATAATCCCACAACTGCACCATGACATCAAAATCATCTCACCTTATCTACTCTCAAATTATTTTTTTACATTCTCTGTGGCTAAGTAAGAGGAAGAGATCCAGCTCTCGTAGTTCAGGTGGTAACGTCGCGAGAGTTTGGAGTAGGTACGAGGGTTCGGACCATCGTGACTGAGGTTTTCCAAGGTTTCCCCCTCAGTTTCACCAAAGGCCGAGATGGTACCTTAAGTAAGACCCTGCCCGATACCTTCCTCATCCTCTACCTACGCTTTCTCCGCCTGAGCCAAAGATGCCAAAAGGCCATAAGAAATTTCAAAGTAAATGCAACAAAGCAATTATTTTTTAATAAACGTGCATTCTTTCCTGAATTCATACCCACCATATAAATGTCAAATATATTTAACACAATAAGGAACACGTGAGGTGGAGCCCAGGCACATATGCTACCGCTACGTTCCAGCACCGAGCGTCAGATTTAGATGATATATGTGTCGGTAAAGTTTCACCGAGACCATTCGAACAACACCTTCGTAGTCCTAGTAGCTCTTGAGTTAAGAGAAGTCAACAAACAGACGGACAGAGCGGTGTTATAAGGCTTACCAACTTTTGATGTAAAAGCCTAAAATAAATTAATGTATTTCTTAGCATAACTCAATTTAAGAATGATTAACAAAAAAAATCTAAGCTAATTATAGATTGTGAGTCAGGCGGTATCGCATCTGACCACGAATCGGGAGGACCAGGTTCAAATCCCGGCCATAACGCTGGAGATTCTTCAGTGCTTCCATGCCTGGCGCTCTGAGGTGTAGTCAGCCCCCTATCAAATTGAGTACCAGAGTGCTCTTGGTATTCCTGGGCACCTTAGGAGGCAAAGGCGGTCGAGCGTGGGACTAACCACCACTGATGAGTCAATGCCGTAGGTCGAGAATATATGGAACACTACCTCAACGTTCTCCCCACACGCAGTTCACTGCACGTCCTTTCGGCGTATAAGTCCTTTTTGTTTTTCTTTTCCTTTTGTGCACTTGCTTTTTATATATTTTATTTCATTATATATCGATGGTTCCGTGCGAAAAGGGGGAAGCGACAATTTGAACAAAATTGAGATTTTGATGTTAGTATGATCATTGTTGTGCGCTGCATCAACTCCCAAAAGGAATTTCCTTCATTTATATCTGTTAGCTCATTGTTGTCATCTATAACCTTTTGGCAGTTGATGCAGAGCACAACAATGATCATGCAAACATCAAAATCTCACTTTCGTTCAAATTGTCTCTTACCCCCTTTTCGCACGGAACCCTCGATATATATCTGAAATTTAATGTATCGTGCTTGTATTTGTCAATTGAGTTAATATTTTATTTCAATATTTGCTTTGTGTAGTGACAGAACGCTGTAACTGGGTATCAGTCTGTTGTGTTCTCCAATAAATAAATATATAAATGGGGCAGAATACGTATGGAGACGAAGGAAAACAGACAGCAAAGATGGGATCATAGACCTTGATATCCTCCAAGTGAACTACCTGGTGCTGCCACGGGGTTTACATGACCGCTCGTAGATCACATGACCGGTAAGTTGCTCGTAAAGTAGCTGGGGCGCGAACTTGATGAGACGCTATCCGGGTAAGGGAGTAAGTGGACAGTATGGTTGTTGCTATTGGGTAATTTCGGTTGCTGCCACACTAGCGGCTCGTAAAATTATTCCCGTGCAAACACAGCTTTGCCATGGAAAACATAGTACAGCTAGATTTTAAAAGTAATTATTCTTTATTTTATTGGAATTTCGGATGCTTAGCACTATCTTGTTCCAGGTACTTTATACCTTCTACCTTACAATTAAAAAAGAGAGAGAGAGAACTACTCGGGAAATTCCACCAATATCGTCTTTTCGTCGTCTAGAACTACTACTACTAGTTGCAAGTATTACTTTTTTTTTCCAGTTGCCAAGAGGTATCACTTACGGAACTCGGAGGACAGTATAGAATATTCAAACGAACAAAGGCACAAGAACGAAAATATTATTCCTCTCCCCTGTAGAAAGGCGAAATAAAATTTCTAAATATAAACAATACATCAATAATGAAAAAATTTCTGCAAACAATAAAATCATTTGTATGGCTGAATAAACTAAAACATTAAAACCATATGGATTCCATACAGGATCTTCAATATCAAGGAATGTCAGCCTTCTACTCGCTCAAGCCTCACAATAGAATGCTCCTTAGTTCAGATGTAGCTTAACATAGTCACATTTTTTTTAATTTATCAACATCCTTTGAGATATCTGTGGTTGGACAATTTTCTTCCCCTATACTGAGCTTATCATCACCACTATATATTACATCACTAATTGTATTCTGACTGCTATCGTTCACTGTAATACATTGATTCCTTTCCTCCTCCGTGTTTAACTGATCACACACTTCATTTTTACCTATTTCTTCAGTAGCTTTTCGTTCACCATTCTGAACAAGTAAATGATATGCTGGAGTACAATCTTCTTCACTGGAAATTACTGGTTCATACTCTTCCTCATTACACCAGTCAGCACCGTACCCATTTACGTTATCGCCTTCAGTTCCCCAATCATCATCCTTCGTTCTTATACCATCCTCACAAAAACTCGTATTGTGTTCTCGAAGTTCATCTGAATCGTATGCTTGAAACTCCACATCACTGTCGGTCTCACACTCGCGATAAAAAGGATAAACGATTACAGACTTCCCATTCACCATTTTGATTTCCCAATCTGCAGCCACTAAGGACCTACATAAAAAGTACATCAATAATAAAATTAGAACAATTGAACGTTCAAATGATAAACTATACAGACTTATGTATTTACGCTGTAAACTCCGGTTGATCTTTTGTGTATTAGAATGCAGTAATTATCCTAACGTATCGATTAAGGTTAATATAAAGCAACGATCTCCACCAAAAGATGGCAACACTACCTCCGTATGCTGTATTTTTATCGTTGCACGAAATCTTAATGCTGCTCCTCCAAATTCAAGCCTAGAGAGTTCTAATTTTCAGAGAAGAAAGCTTATAACCAATCAAGAGTTCGATCAATGTCGATTTTTATTTTCGTTTTTCTTCATTATTGAAATCGCTTGATTATTGTTGTGAAAATCAAAACCTGTAACAATAAAGCTCTTTCAACAATGAATTAAAAAGAAAATTAAAAATCGACATTGATCGAACTCTTGAAATAGTTATGAATTCGTAGGAGCAGCATTGAAATTTCTTGCAACGATAAAAATACATTAAATATATACGGAGGTAGTGCTGCCATCTTTTGTTGGAGATCGTTGCTTTACATTAACCGTAAGTACGTAACATTTATCGGAGAGTGAACGCACATAAATACATTTTAAATTAAATTGGAGAAATCTATAATAACTAAGTAGCTTTTAACCTTTTCTTTGTGTTCACTCTCCGAAGCAGTTTGGGCACTTAATCGATACGTTAAGTTAGTTAGTGCATTATAATGCACAAAAGATCAATGTGAGTTTACAGCATAAATACTTATTTTTAAAGACAAGTTCCGTTACAGGGTGTTTATTTTGTCAATTAAAAGATGAATAAATCAAGTATGTACTGTTTCTCTAAATCACTGTTAAACATGAAAAGAATATTTATGTACTAACTAAAATGCACATTTTCGACGAATTTCAAACAAGAAATTAAAGTTGAACATTCTCTACCAGACGGCTAGTAGAAAAAAATTGTGCACCAACTTCTCTTTTTCTATTTTCTTTTTAATTGTATCAACCTAAATGTACGATGAATATTTTTAAGTAAACTTCCATGAGAAAAAATTGTTCAGATACAAAATTTAGGCTGCATGTGCAATTCAAACTTTAGTGAAACTAAATACAAATAAGTTTAATATGAGGAATTGATATGCATATAAACCAAACTTTGAAACACATTTAAATCCATATGGTTACATTATTTTACTGCATATTCTCCTTTGATGGGGAATGGCCAGCTACTTTATTTATACAAATCCATTCACAACATGATCATAGTTTGTTTTCTTAATATATATATATTCGTTTTTCTTCTTGCAAACAAACAAAAAATGTTTCTTTATCCATTACCCGACTAAGACAAAGCCCGACCTACGGCAAAGTTACCTAAATACAATCTATAAATTAATTCAAATTCAATTCAATTTAAATACTTCTGAAAGTATATACTGAAGTTAAGGTAATTTCAAAACTCAGTTTAAGAACCAAAGTACGTAACTATATTTGCCCACTTAGAAAGAGAAGAAAAGAAGGACATGAATGATTAGAGTAGATGAAATAAAGAGAAAACCGGAGCATTAATCAGAAGGAAGAAGTATTGATACCAACTCTTGTACTCTTGGAGTCGCCATATTCGTACTCGCAACAAGTCCGTGAGTCCCTGACGGGTTTCTTACAAAAGCTATTTACTTTAAGTGGCTCATTCTGTGACCCTTAATTGACAAATTCAATAAAGGTTCTCTCTTCTAAATGTTTAGAGTGGACATTAGTAGAGTAAAAATTTAATTAAAAAATAATAACTTCAAAATTTCAGGTTTTCCACCAGGAATCGAACAGACGACCCTAAGCATCAGATGTGAGCGCTCTACTATTGAGCCACTGTGTCCCCCTAGGAGCCAAAGAAAGGTTAAATTTGGAATTTTATATATGGCCTTTAGGCATAACTAAAAGGAGAAAGGATTCTGGATAGGGGAGAGGAGGGGAAAGGATTCTGGAAGGTGTCGGCCATGGCTTATGTTAAAAATGCCATCCCGACATTTGTCTGATGTGACTAAGGAAAAACCATGGAAAAACCTGTCACGATGGTCGACCGCTGGGATCAAACCCACGACCTCCCGAATGCTACACCAACGCTCTACCACTGAGCTACGACGGCTCGGTAAGGAAGGTTAGAGAAGAACACTAGATATTATTATGCCAAACAACCAAGAACCTTTCAGATGTTAGAAGAATTACAGAGAAAACTAAAAATAAAACATTTCCAAATGCCAAAACTGACATTACAACATTTCTATACTTACTGGAATTTTTCAAATGAATCACATATCTTTCTAACGTGAACATATATCACCTCTAATGGAATCTGGATTTCATCATCATCATACGAATCTGAAGTTCCGTAGCGTCGTATCCAATATGAGGCTTCTTCACATATTTTTTCTTCTTCCGTTCTCGTGTCTACTTTAAATGGAAAAGAGTAACTCCTAACGAGTTTATACACATTCTGACTACCTGCATCAGTTTCTGGCACATTTACACGCCAGCACTTCGAACCAGAATCACAAATGTTTGTATGAGAGTTAATGCACTTTGTGTCAGCTTCAACAACGCCAGTTTCAGTCTTGGAAAACACAGCCATTTGTGAGCAACATCCGTATGACTCCGTTCCTGGAGGTCCTTCCGCAATTCCTTGGAAAGTAACTTGATACTGAGGATATCTCAAAACAATGTTGTTCCCCCTAAAAGTAAATCAAATAAACAATTACGTAATCAGTTTTATGCAGATGGTCAAGTGTTTCGAAAAACATACACGTTAAAGAGATACCTACAACATCTGCTTTAAGCTTAAAAAATCAAGACTTCATTGACACATTAAAAATGACATTGTAAAATCTGTAAATCCAGGTTGGAGTTACTGGTCTCCACCAGGCGCCTCCCCAGGTGGCGTATAGGGGAATGCCGACCAGATATGGTGGGTACCGGAAATATTCCGGGGCGGACCGAAACCAGTATTGCTGCCTTGCAGTTAGTAGAGGGATCTACAAAGGCTAGGGGAAGATAACCCCGAACAAAAATATCATGGTGAAGGAAAGCAGCTTCATCAATACCACCCTGAGACTCAAGATGAATGACATCCTCAAGGCTCAGAAATGGACAGAGGACGACATGTGGACTGTCTGCCTTTACTGAGAGGTCGTAGAGCTGACAATTCTACACCGCTAAAGCATGTGAAGAAACAGTAACATATGGTTCATGGATTTTCCTGGAGTAAAATATTTCGGAGGTAAACTAGTCCCTCATTTGGATCTCCAGGCGGGGACTGCTTCAGGAGGCTCCAAGAACAGGGTGAAGAATAACCTTAGAATAGGAACGTGAAACGTACGAACGTTATACAAAACGGACGCTCTTCAGGTGGCGGTACGCGAGACCGAGAAGTACGAGCTGGACATATCAGCGATACAAGAAGTCCGGTGGGAGGATCAAGATAATATCCGACAGGGAAGGTACACTTTCTACTACGGGGGAATTCAGTCACAAAATTTCGGAAAAGGATTCCTCATTAAGAACAGCATCCTTCCGGGCGGTTCAGAATATAGAGTTCGTAAACGAAAGACTATACGTTATGATACGTATTCGATGGTGCAATACTGTGTTAATAAATGTCTATGCACCGAACGATGAGGCTGATGGGCACGACAAAGACACATTCTACGATGAGCTAGAAAGGTTGTTTGACAGATTTCCGAAGTATAATTCGAAAATTGTGTTGGGTGATTTCAATGCAAAGGTAGGGAGGGAAGAAAATTATAGACCTACTACAGGCAAATACAGCCTTCACGAAAAGACCAACAACAATAGAGAAAGACTTATAACTTTCGCGATTTCAAAAAATTTACTGTAAAGAGCACGTACTTTGAACACAAAGACATACACAAATACACATGTGTCTCTCCGGATGGCAAAACTCTCAACCAGATCAATAATGTATTAGTAGATAGACGAAGACACATCAACATAATGGACGTTAGGTCGTACAGAAAAGCGGAAGATGACACCGACCATCAATTAGTTATCACAAAAGTAAGGAAAAAGTTGTGCATCGCGAACAGAGAAAGCA
>JAGDQP010039118.1:0-17876 GCA_022664845.1 Lepisma saccharinum | reverse complement strand
GCACTTTGGTATTTTGAAATTTGGGGTCGAAGTTTGTAAGTAGATATGAAGAAACGGAATTATTGGTAGATCCTAAGAGAGAGTCTTCGTGCGCCATTTCATGATCTGAATCTGAATCGCTGATAGTGTGTGTTTTCTTAGACGGAGGAGAAGTTGATGATCGTCTGGAGTTGTCCATGCTGGATGAAGTAAGTTGATCGGTAGTGCGTTTTTCATATGCTTTGTTTTTTGTTTTTATGGTAGCTGAGTACGATGGAGGATCACAATAAGGTGGTGTTGGAACCTGTTGTGGTAGATGATGTCTTCCAGAATGATGATTTGTCATATTATCTGAGAGTGTCCCTTGAATGGCTATATATAGGCATAGAGATATAATCAGAAATATCACATGTGACAAGACCGCCACAGTGACGTCTTGGATGGATCTGTCGACAGTCGTGATGAATGATAATGATAACTGTGACTGCCCTAAGAGACAGCAATACGTCCTCTTAGTGATGTCAAATTGTAACAAACGAACAAAGTACCCCACTGAAACTCAGTGAGCAAGAAAACTTGTACTAAAACTGTATGGCAACACTGATTAGTGATTTTACAAGATATTCTTTCCCTGTGCAACTACTTCTTTTTTTTTGGCTGCTGCTAAACCCGGGTTAGCCCCTTCTGTGGGTTACGCCCTCATTTCGGGATGAGTTTCCAATTTTAACATTACATTTGATAATGTTTATTCGCTGGTCTATGTATTTTCTGTTCTATCTTACATCATCATTTTTTTTTCTCTCTCTCTCTCTTTCGTTAGGTATTGTTTCTTGCCTATAGGCAAAATTATTTTTAAAAAATGTGAATTATTTTAGTTACTTTTTTTTGTTTTGTTTATTAGCTCTTCGAAGGTGCTATGAACTGAGGGCAGTCAGGTGTTGATAGTGCGTTGGTCGTTTCGAAGTCGTCGTGTTGATCAGTTATGGAGTATTGGTATATGGTACTCAGTAGATAAAGTGGTGTTTGGATTTTTATCTCTCGTGGGTTGAAGTTATCAGTCTGTATGGAATCCACAAGTAGTGGATGGTCCTTTTGGTATCTTGTACTTATATATTTAAATCTTGATTTTTCTATGTGGCTTAAGATGCTATCGAACGGTAATTGGTCATAGAGCTCTCTGGTTGGGCTAGGGAGTTTGACACGGAAGGCAATTCGGAAAGCGTGTTGCTCCAGGACTTTCAATTTTTCATAGTAAGAGGCTGCTGCTGGGATCTATGCTGTAAAGCCGTACGTTAAGACTGGTCGTAAGAAGACTTTGTAAGTGGTGAGTATTGTATCTGGACGCAGTCCCCATGTGGTGCCCGTTAGTCTTCTGAGTCTTTTGCTGGTTTTATTGATGTATTTTCGACTGTAATAGCTAGTTTATTTGGATTTCTATGAACTTTGGATCTTCTGTTATGTGGTATCAAAACTATTGTTTGGATTTGGTTTGAATTTATTTTGAGTCGCCATTTGTTGCACCAAGTAACGAAGCTATGGATAGCGGCCTTCACTTTGCACAGTTTTTGCAGTTGCTAGGAAAGCAGTATCGTCTGCGTATTGAAACAGATGAGCATTGTTCGGTAGGCTTGGGAAGTCTGCAGCATATAGTAGGTATAGTAGAGGTGATAGTGCTGAATCGTCCGGGACACCACTGAAGATGAAGTACGGATGGGAACTGGTGTTGTTTATATTAACATATGATATACGGTTTGAGAGGAACTGGCACGTGAATCCAATATATGCCCCAGGAAGTTTAAGTTTAATAAGTTTATAGATCAGTCCTTGGTGCCACACCTCGTCGAATGCCTTTTCCTGGTCAAATAAGACTAGGCATGATGGATTTAGTGAGTTGTAATTTTGCACTATTAGGTTTGTGAACCTTAGTAGTTGGTTGTTTATGCTAAAATTTGGTCTGAAGCCAGCTTTCTGTATCGGTAGTAGGCTGTGCTCTATGATGTGGTGGTGTAATCTCCATGATTCGTTCCATGATTTTGCTGAAAGTTGTTGTTAGCTGCATTGGTCGGTATGAGGAAACGGAATTTGTTGCTTTGTTCGGTTTTGGGAATATTAATGTTTGTGATAATTTCAGTCCTGGGGTATGAAGCCGGTGCGTAAAATGGATTTATATATTATTGCCAGTAATTGCATGAATGATGCGGGAACTGCTTTGATGTGGCGGTAGCTTATGTTGTCAATACCTGGTGCGGAGTTTCTTTTGTTTGCCAAAGATCGGTGGATGTCTTCTACGGTGATGACTTCTGTGAGAGGGTTTGTTTCTGGCATAGTATGACTGATATTGAGTTGAATTGATGGTGAGTCTGGATTCTCAAGTCTGTGTATTCACAAACCAAATCATACGTGCATGGATTAAGAAATTCTAATTGGAGAGCATCTATCATATTAAGAATGCAAGGACAAGAAGAATGTGTTACAAATGAATGTGTTTCCAAATTCATAAAAAGACAATATTAAACATCGAAAATCAGGTTACATACACCTCAGGTGGATTTCAGTGAGCATCGACAACATTTAAGAACGGAACCAAAGTACAACCAACACCCACTTGATTCTTATTGGCAGAAATTTGTTGGTCCTCTTCCCAATTTCCTAAAATAAGAACTATTCTGATTGGCTCTGATCATTTATCCATAAGCAACATGCAGTGACAATTTACTACAAAAAACTGCCATCTGATACCATCGAGACCAGTGAAGTGTGTCTACATCTTCGAGTAACATCTTCGTCATCTGACTGGATTCAACTCTGTTGGTATGCTGGAGCTCGAAGCCTAACTCCAAGAGAAGTCAGTAGCTGTACCGATTGTCTTAAGAAGACCTGCTGCCACCAAGTCTCCCAGAAGAACAGAGAAGTTCGTTATGGAGACCGTCATCCTGCAATCTCGTCTGTTAAGCTAGGCTTTAACACCAATCCGAATACTCTTCTAAAACACTTCACTTTTTCTTCTCTTGCATCTTCCCTACAGTCGGTCTCTGTTTACTATTCTGTGAATAAAAGTAATTACTGAATCTATTAACGTGTCATACTGAAATAGGATTATGTATAAAAAATGTGGATTGCTTTCGCATCTTACTCATAGCTTCAACACAACGAATATAATTGTTTCTTCCAAGTAACCAATTCACTTAATGTATTGCACCAGAGGAATGTTGACATTAAACTTGTAAGAAGGTCATGGTTGCTTCGAGCTCCTACAAAATTTGCTGCTTCTATTGCTTAAGTTGTTGCTCTAAATTCTATCAATATACAGTCATCAGCTTAAAATGACATGGTGGAAACTTGTTCCCCTCTTTCTAACACTGGTAGTTCCCTAGGAACCACTTGTCTAGGAAAAGTGAAAGATTCCGAAGTTCGCTTAGCATCTATTGCATGTGTCTCAAACGCATAATCAACACATGGGCATTTATTTAGTTGCAATTCCCTTTTCATTCACACAAATTTTGTTCAGATATTTTTTCTCCTTTTTGAACTATTTTTCGATGCAATTCTATTTTCCCCAGTAAAGTTCCGAGTTTCAAAATTTTCGCCAGTACCATTCAAATATTTTGACATTCATTTTTCCGTTTAACCTTCTGCACGCGATTCAGTTCCCCAATGGTATGGTTGGAAATTCCTAAAAACCTGCACGCACGAATTCGGAGTAAAAACTTTTTTTTTCATTTGGTAAATGTACAAGACAGTCCCAAATTACTCTAGGTTAATAACGTTCCACTTTCCGCCCTGTATAAGCAACAAGATCTTTCCTCGAAAAGGCGAGGACGAGTTTACAAAGGCACTTTTGCATCTGTACAGGACTTTCAATGACAACCCATCATTTTTATATTTGTACAGAAATTAAAAGCAAAGGAAAGACAAGTACTAGCTTACGTATATCAATGACTGTACGATGGAAATACGAGCCAAAAATTTTATTGTGTACGTTATCATCCAGTAACAACACCGATAACTCAGGATGTGAACTCGCAACCCATGGAAAATGGACACAATGTGAGCTCATCCGAAGCTAAAGATGACAGAAGTTACCAAGTTCAGACCAGTGCGAACGGTGGCAATAAAAAGCTTATACAGATTAAGTCAAAACCACCAGTTCAAGGATTGGAATTCTCAGAAATAGTTTAATTCGCCCTCGCTCTGACATACCTGATGCTCTAGTTACTATTCCAAAAATCGTATTATGGATTCTAGTAGCGAAAATGAAGACTAAATTACGCTACTAGCAATACATACATACTGGATATGGCTACCGATTTTGACATTATTTTTTACTATTTGTGTTCGCATGCCTAAAGAAAACAGATTTTATAGAAGTAAAATGGATGTTTTACGCACGATTATTTATAAGTCCAGTCTTTTTTAACAATACACAAGATTAGTCGTTACAGTGACAAACTTTTAAGCGACATTTTAAAAAAGTATTTTCTTAATTGTTAGAACTGCGATTCCCCGAAGCTATCCTAAATTGCACGTTCTTCCCTGTAAAATTCTTTTCGACCATTTAGAATTATGAAGTTGTATGCGGCCATTTAGAATTATGAAGTTGTATGTTATTTTGTTTTTTTGGAAAAAATGCCCCAAATATCCATCTATTTTTTTTTTACTTTACAAGGTAGTGTTCTGCTCCCCGTGATAATGCAATCATCTTTGGCATATAACGTTTGTAGATGAAAGTAGAAATCGAAAAACTTTCAGCCATTAATCAGTTTTCTGAAATACAGAAAGTAGTATTTGATTTTGTGCTACGAAATTGCTTCTCAAGCACGTAGTTCGATTCCCTAAAGTTACCATTGCTTCTATTTTGATTCGCTTTTGGAAATTTGTTGAATAAGTATTAATTTCGAAATGGAAATTCTGAAATTTTTAGCAGTCAGTAAGTTGGGATATACTGCTTAAATTCTAAAATTTTGCCCTAGGTTTGATCAGAAATGTTGTAAAGTTCCCAAACAGTTCAAAATTGATGTCACCAAAGTTTTAGTAAGTTCGAGGAATAGTTGAGTACAGTAACCTAATATGAAGTCTACTTTACGATTTATGACCCCGAATTGCTTAGTTTTCAAAGTGTTTGTCATGTTAAGTGCCTTCTGAAGATTATTTGCATGACAATTCTTCTAATATTTTACTAATCCCGAAAATTAATCAAAAACTCTTAATTTCTGTGCTATCAACATATTTTTTACAACTGGTATGGCCAATCATTTTTGCAATCCCATATTATTTTCAACTCCAACGCTGTTTTTGATTTTACAAGTTCCAATGTCGGTTAGTTCGAGATTTCAATTTGAAACTATCTTTAACGTTGAAATCGATTTTTGCAATCAAGCTTTATTTTCACGTAACAGCTGAATAAAAGTAATACATTTTGACATACTATTAGACCACAAATTCAGTTTGCTTTACTGTTTGACATTTATTAGACTTTTGAATAGCAGAAATGTATCCATAGAATGCTAGTGATCGCTTATTGGAGTTCCGTTAACATTGTCAGTGCATCGTAGAGAAGTTTTCGTTATTCGGATGTATTTTGAATGTCATCCAGTAAATGTGAAACTCTAACGAAGTTAGAAATTTTACAAATTAAAACCATAATTTTTCTTGTTTTGAAATTAATTGGAAGTACCATTAGACACTTTTGAAATATTTAGGAATAGGGAAATACTAGAAAAATCATTGCCACTTAAGAGGCTGTGGAAATATATCTGCTTAGCAGATTTGGAGTGGATGTACGGAAAACTTCTGTTTTGTTAAAAAAATGCAGTATTGTTCTGGCAATTATCAGATTAGAAATTTGTGCATTTTTACATACATTTAGACTTGGTCACATAAATTACACTTTCAAATCTGGAGAATAGAAATCTGAAATCCGGTATGCATAATCAGTAAAAGTCGAGTCATTTGGTGACTAAGACTGGTTTCCTAGAGATGAAGCCTGGCGCTGCAGCAGGCTATGAGAGGCTTGTTAGGTAACACTCATTCACTAAGTGAATAGATGAATACGGAATATTTTGTGCTAATAATTGATTAGCATTTTCGGAATCAATCAATTAAACCTCTTAATCTAAATATTCGACAATTTGAACCACAGAATAACTTTTTCTTTTTCCCTGCTTCTTGTTAATTACACTTTCCGCTATATTCCAGTTGGTAGGTTATTTTTTTCTAAGATGTATATGAGAACAAAAAGTGTAAAGATACATGACTGCACCTAACTTTACCTAACCTCCACGTTCCCATGGGCAGTAATTTAAGAAATCTACGAAAATGCAAGAAAGCAATTATTAATAATAAATATGAACATATGAAAATATATTCTGATAATATACATGAACGCACCAAACCTTACGTAACCTCCACGTTCCCATCGTCATTAATTTAAGATGATGTACGAAAATTGCAAGAAAGCAATTACTAATAATAAATGCGAACATCCTCACCCTGCGCGGTAACCGAACGAAACCGAAAACCAGTGAACTGGAAGTAAAAATTGATGATTACATTTTCGTAGCTTTCATCAGGCTTTTAGTCGAAAACCAGACGGACGACCAACTTTGGAAGTAATGCCGAATTTAGGAATGCCTTGAATTTGTTGTGACAATAATTATCGACGTTATTTTCTCTGAAAGTGGTATTGCCTAAACATTCAACTTATATAAGGTGTAAATAAGACCGGATTTATCATTACACAACTTGTAAAATGTTACTCTATCTTCCATTGTCTTCTCGAGTAGGAACTTTGAATGTGGGAAAAACTTACATTATAGGACATGATAATGAACAATTTTATATCATAAATAAACAGTAACTTACCAATTGCTAATGTGTACTGAATCAAACATGAATAACTTGTCACTACGCCACAAGCAATTACGATGAGCTCACACAGAAACACGCATTCCATACAAAACAGAGCCCTCTCCATCCACTGTCACGTGATATGAACAAATGACGTACGATGAAGCGAATGGTTGGGAAAATGTTGGCTGTTTGTTGGTTGGCGTATTGTAATTTAAACATTAATGGGCAAACGTATTTCCTCCGTCAAATAGTTTCATTACAAATTCTGCAACTTTGTCGACGATTTCCCAACAAAGGGCCAACGTATTTTGGCGTCAAATATTTTCATAACCAATGCCGACCATTTGCCAACCGCGGTCCTATGTATTTTTCACGCCAAATATTTTCACCAACAATTTCCCAACGGTGCCACAGTTCTTTCGCGGTTGGACCGACCAAGTGTGCTGCTATTGTAAAAAGTAAAAAATGTTTATGCATGAATAAAAAGAAAAGCACGTCAATTGAAGAATTTATAATGTGACGAGATATGAGAGAGCATTGCTCAAAAGAACTTGAGAAATCTTTAAGAGTGCTTCCCTGAATAAAAACTGGCATATTTTTATTCTTGCTTCGATTTATCTCTGCACTGCAACAAAACACATATTCGCAAACTACTCACAACGCAAGAGAAAACTCACACACACAGGATTCTCTCCCAAATTTATATTGGAGACCTATTGTACCCCGCTAACTTTGGGGTGGTAGCTTACGTTCGTGAACCTTCGATTATGTTCGGGAATTCGTCATCTGCTGCTTCTAGACGTTTGTACCTTGTTCCAAAAAGAAGCAGTTTTTCCCATCTTTCCAGTTTCCACGTCGAGTTGTCCGACCAAGCTTTTTACTAAGTTTTGTTGTAATTTCTTTAGGTATCGCATTTTGGTAACTCCTACACGGAAAGAGTTTTACTTGTAAAAAATAATGGCTGAGCAAAGCACTACAATTTATTTTAAAAAATTAAAATTTTTGTAAACGTTTTCGCCGACTACCAAAACACTCGGCTTCCTCAGACTATCTTTTGGTAGTCGGCGAAAACGTTTACAAAAATTTTAAATTTTTAAAATAAATTGTAGTGCTTTGCTCAGCCATTATTTTATTTTACCTTTGGTATATAAAAGCAAAGCTTTCGTATGGAGAATATCATTGTAAAAAATGTGTGGTTGTATAACAGACACTTCACCATGTTTGAGAACATAATATAAATGAGAAAATCAAGAGGTTTCGTTACAAGATAACTAATCCCTCTACAAAAATATTCATTCTTTATATTTTGATTGAGAAACTTTCCCCGACTGATGTTATTACCATTTATATAGCATCTCTTCCGGAAAGGCCATGCGGATGCCTTAATCTACAGAGGCGGATGCTTCAAGTGACATGAAGTACTAACTTTAGTAACAAATTTCCACGGTAGAAAATAAAGCAGTAGCGAAATATGGGGAAGTTTTAACTTGCTTTCCCATATTTAATGGGCACTCTAGCGTTTTAGCAAAATATTTTTCTGCTACCATCTAGCGGGCATCCTTGTAATCACAATATTTATAGTTCTGCTTTCAGTGTAAAATCCTAAAAAACTTACACTTCCCGTAAAATCCAAATTGCATCTGTTATTTCTTAGCTGTAGTGACTTCAGGGTCTCAATTACTCGCCCATTAATCAACATTCAAGACATTTTTTCTTCAGAACAACCTGCAGGACTGTTAAACTCAAGTGTAAACACTTCCGGTACGAATAACCCACACTCGCGTAGCTTGAACTATAAGTGAAGCGCTCAATCCGGCAGCGGCAGTTTGATCTTGTGGTTAACGCATCGGAAAGCTGAACCCAACGTCTCGGGTTCGACTCCTGGCGTCGACCTTTTACATATTTCTTTAAAAAAGAAAGTACACAAAATGAAATTTAACAAGTTTTGTTTTATAATTTTAAAATAGGTCACTAAAAGCTAGGATGCATATAAATACACAAGGGTAGGATTATCACTGATTGATAGCGAGGTGTGCAAGAGGGGAAGGGTGCGTCCGAAGGGATCTGGGCGACGATAACCCTGGGGGGCGGTTATCTGTGAGGATACGCAAAAGTTTACTCAAAAGTTCTGTGCCGCACCGGAAGTGTTTCCAAGCGGGCTCTCCGCAGCCCTGCAACGCTGAAGGTAGTTCTAAAACTATCTTGCCATTCAAGGCTGGATTTATTACAAAGTCAAAAGTTTCTTCTAAAATTTTCTGCTGTCCGGAAGAAGGAATTATTTTAGAGCAGTTCTATAAATTCTGTCCATAATATTTTCTCACAAATAATTAGATAAAAAAAAATCTTCGTTAATATCACATGGGCAGGTATTTTAAAGGTAGTTTGATCTCGTTCCGTCTCTCTGGACTGTTTACGTCTTCGCTTAGAATTCCCCTCTCAAAAGGGTTTTAAGCCGGTTTCTTTCGCTCATTTTTCTCTTAGCGGAGGTCATACTTTGCCAACAGTTACAGGGTTGAAATCATACCTTGTCTCCTATACATACTATGTCCTAAATCCTAGGACATATCCAGAGCGTCATGGTTCAAGCATTTTTTTATCTTTATTCCTTCCCCGAGACCCAGTGATCGAAGTAGTTCGGAGCCCACTTTACGAAAAACTGTAGGTCCTGATCTCAAAAACTTGCTAGTTCGTTTAAGGAAATAATAAGAATTAAATCGGAAATGCTCTTTCATGACTTTACGGCATTTCCTCCCTCTTCCACCAGGTTGGTTTATTCTTTCCTTTTAATTGCATGGAAATCGTTTTGCTCATATTAAATCTTTGAGAAGCGAAATTTCTAATTTATATTTCTCCCAACTCTATTTTATGTTGATTTTAATGTTTTAGAAATGAGATTGCGTCTCACATGTAAAATATACTTGCCTTGATTGCGTAATATTCATTTCAAAGGAATTATGTATTCGTATAATTAAAACCTTAAATAATGCCGTCAATAAATTATAGAAACGTACCAAGATGGTTGCCATGATTGTTATGCTTAAGCAATAAAGTTGCTTCAGAATCTGCTTACGGCGGCAACATTTCAGGGATGGCGTATATTTTATAAGAGCCTTGCCTCTTTCATACATCATGCCCTCTATAACGGCCCTATACATCGAAGTACGCTGCTTCCCAATTGCTAAGGAACAGCTGGAATTCAGTTTTAATGTTTTCTGCGCGGCTGTTTATCAGCACGAAATGACCAGTAGAAACGCTCTATGGAGAAGTCCTTTCCTTGGGAGTGCTAGTGGAGCGCCCTTATCACGAAAATTCAGCCTTGTCAGTTGAAAGGTCGTAACAACAATCGAACACAGTAGTTGTACATTTCAGTGCAATACTGTCGTGTAAAGTTCCGCTATCACTCACTCAGCACACCTTGACTCCAAGAAAGGCGGAGTGAATTTTAGTGAAGTAGTTTTCAAGAAATAAGGACTTAAAGTTGAAGCGACATGAAAGGTGCCGACGATATGAAATCACGTTATATGTCTTTGCAGCACTGCTCTTAAAGATCAAAAATCCCTCTTTCTTCTCTGGCGGCAGGTAGTACGAAAGGATTGGCAATCAAAATCACTGTATATTACACACCAGATACACCTGTTAGACCGGCTTTTCATACACACGCGTGCCACGTGCTTTTAAGACCAAATAGAAAATTTACAGGTGGAATATAAAATTTATAGCACTTTTGCGTTTGACCACCGCTAATCAGGGGTCGCCCCCACCCCCTCCCGCGGCTCACAATACCCAGTTCCCATCAGTTGGGACGCACTGAGCCCCTTCGCTCGGTGTGCAACCAGCTTTGGAATATACACCCTAGCTTTCAGTAGTCTCTATTTCGTAGAAGTATCTAACCTGACGATTCTAACGCAACATAACCTTATGTCAATGATATTTGTACAATTTCAATATGCATAAATCAATAGTACGACGTAAGAGAGATCGTTTGCGAAAATTCCAAATGTACAAAGTAATGAAAGGTGATGCGTAGAGCGAATTTCACGTTGTGGTCGAGTGCAGATAGTGAATGAATGACTCTAAAACGCGTTTGCTGTCGAAGTGCGTTAGGTTGTGAGGTAAGGTAGGGAGACTAAGAAGAGTTAGAAAAAGAACAAACGCTGCAAGTTTCGACATTTTAGCATTAAATTTTGTCTGACAGTCCGTTGTATTATCTGCACGCTTGATCACAACAGGATTCGTTATAATGAAAGTACTTCCTCTACAAAAATAATAAGATAAAAAAATATGTCAGTTTTACATTCAAATTTACTAAGTATCTTTTTTTTTGCTAGCCGCTGCTAGCACCCGGCAGAGGGCTGTACCCTCTATTAGGGAAGGGAGGTAGAGATTAATAGGGAGGTTTAGGAATGTGGATGGGCTAAGGGTTTTAGGTTACTTTAATACTTTATTTTCTTCTTTATTATATTGTATTTGTGTCCATTATGAGCTTTTGCTCATAATCATACTTTGAGGGAGGGTCTTCCATTATTATGGAGTGAGAGATGAACATGAGGCGCGTTACACGTCACAACACTGAAAAAAAATATTAATTAACATATGCTGGTTTATCTTCTTATCCAGGGGAGACTCTGGATTAGATGGGAGACGAATGAAGCCCTGTTAGTACACTGATGTCTACTCTGCAGAATATGAAGGCGCAAGATAATGAGGGTTGTCTTGAACACTGATAGTTGATGCAAGGCCATAGTCAGGATGGTTTGGTGTAATTTTATTTTGGTAAAGTGTAAAGAGTAATGAAAGTGGTGTATGTGCGTGGATGGATTGTGTGTTGAGTGTTTGATGAGAATGTATGATGTCGTGAAAAAGTAAGTGGTTTGTTTTGAGTCGTTGTGTTACGTATTTTGTTCTGAGGGTTTCGAGATGTAGTAAGAGATGTGGGAAAGTGATCCGGTCGTATAATTCTGGAGTTCGAAGTTTTATGCGGAACGCTATACGTAGAGCGTGACGTTCGAGAATGTCTAGTTTTTTGTATATGTTATGGTGTGCGGCAATCCAGGCACCTGAAGAGCGCCCGTTTGGTTTAATGTTCATACGTTCCACGTTCCTATTCTATTGTCTTTAATAATCCTGTTCTTGGGACCCCCTGAAGCAGTCCCAGCCCGGAGATCCGATTGAGGGACTAGTTTACCTCCTTAATATTTTACCCCAGGAGAATCCATGAACAATCTGTTACTATTTCTTGACATGTTTTAGCGGTGTAGAGTTGTCAGCTCTACGACCTTGCAGTAAAGGTAGACATTCAAGATGTCGTCCTCTGTCCATCTCTGAGCCTTGCCGATGTGATTCATCTTCAGCCTCAGAGTGGTAATGGTGATGCTGCTTCCCCTCACCATGATATTTTTGTTCGGGGTTATCTTCCCCTAGCCTTTGTAGATTCTTCTACTAACTGCAAGGCAGCAGTACTGGTTTTGGTCCGCGCCGGAATATTTCCGGTACTCACCATATCTGGTCGGCATTCCCCTATCCGCCACCTGGGAAGGCGCCTATTGGGAGACCAGTAACTCCAACCCGGAGCATTTTACATACCACTGCTAAATTGTAGGGGCAATCCATTGTGAGCAAACCTTTTCAATATCTTGGATATGAGTAGGTAAGTGATGATGATGGGTTTTCTGCCCGAATGCAGGTCCTGACCGGAAGGCCCCTGGGTAAGTAGATGTCCTAAGGACGAGACCTACAGTTTAAAGTTGGCTCCGAGCCACCTTCTGTCCCCTACCCCACCGGGAATAAAACCTATCTAGTTTGTCATTATTCACAATATCCCTAGTTTGACATTACTATTCGTAGGACTTGGCGGTGTGAAAATTCAAAAGTGTTTCTCAAACCCCATGGTTTCATCTGGAAACATTGGAGAACTCTGGCTATCACTTCGGAACGGGCGAAAGCCATAAATTAATTTTATCTTGTCTGGCAATCACTTGAATATATGATATTTCAAACCTATTGTTTTAACTTAATGAATCGACGTGAATCCTGTAATTCACGTTTTTTTTTTCACTTTGGGTATTGCTTGCTCAATTGATCACATGCAATTACGTGTAACTACAAAACAGTTTATCTATAAATTAGCTTTGTTCTCGAACCCAGCTATGGCGATCTCGACACTCGTATAGACCTCCACCCATGAGGTTGCTAGTTCGAATCCCGCCTGGGACATGGATGTTTCTGAATTCAATAATCTAACACATATAATAGAAAGTTTCCAATATCAGTAGTTTCTTTTTTCGCTCTGTACTGAAGAAGTTCCATGAGGACAGGCTCGTACCCAGAATTTGGTTTTGGGAAGGGGCCAAGAGCTTCCGGGAGTCGGGTCCAAGGTGTGTCTGGGCATGAAATATATATTAAATATGTACGCCTGAAAGTACCGTATATTATTTTTTCATAAAACTCTGAGTTGGGGGGTCCGGACCCCCTGGACCCACCCCTAAATACGTCCCTGGATGCGGAAATGAGTTATCCGGAGTTTGAGTGAATATTTTGAACACAATATTCACAAGAAATATATACATGAAGTATACAAAAAACATTCAAAAGATCTTCCAAAAAGACAGTTATTTTCCTTACTTCTTGTACGCGTACGTATTACTTACTGTATATTTGCTGATCACACATAACCTCGAGAATCTCAGAAAAAAATGTTAAAATGTGTAAAATAAGAGTATTAGTTCTCTTGTATGTGAGTTCATAACTGTTCAACTAATAAGCTTAATTAGTCACTTCATTTATATTTCTTGTAAAATTGATGAGATTCGAATTATGCGCGCTCCCCATGCGCCGTCTACGGCGCGTGCACATCGCACAGGGGGATAGCTTCACATTTCTTTTTTACAGGTAATTGTTTCAGTAGTTGATAACTGTACAACAATGAAATAAGTTATTTTCTGAACACAGTTTCCTTAGGTAATGTTTCACTTTTAACTTTGTATTCGCTTTCACACCTATAGTCCTTTTGTATACTTTTTTTTTTATAAAATCTTTTCAATAACACATTTTCTTCATTTGCTTTATCATTTCCCCATAACAAGCATTTGTTACTCTATTATTATTATTATTATTTTCAAATTTCTGTGAGGATCAAACTGAAGCTGCCCCCAGCTACGGCTTATTCTACTAAAGTTAAAATTTAGGTGCGGCTGAAATAAACTGAAGTAGATCATTCTTAAGGTAGATCCGTTGAGTACATTTCTAAGAACCAGAATTGCATACTGAACACGGTTTAATTTTTTGCTAAGTTCTGATATGTGCTTATCCCAAGATAGGTTTTCTTGTATCCATAGACCCAAAAACTTAGTTGATTTTACGAATTTCTATTGCCTCCTTTGCAATTTTAATCATTGTTGGTTGTGCGTGTTTGTTACGCGAGTGGTGGAAATTTATTATTTGTGTCTTTTCAGCATTAACTTTTAGTCTATTTACTCTGACCCAGTTAGTCAGTTTTGACACAGTCTCATTCAAGTTTTCTTTGATTAGTTCATGATTATTAGCTTTCAATATTATATTTGTGTCGTCCGCGTACAGTGTGGTTTTAGTTGACTGAATCATATAGGGGAGATCGTTAATATATATTAGGAATAAAAGTGGTAATAAGACTGAACCATGCGGTACTCCGCAAGAAATTGATCGCATTTCCGATAAGTGCTGAGAGATTTTGTTATTTTCCTTGTTATAATGTGTTATTTCCACTGTTTGCTTACGGTTTAGTAAGTAGGTGCAAAACCAATTATAGGCGATCCCTCTTATTCCATAGTTCTGTAGTTTTGAGAGTAATTCTGTATGTGGTACTAAATCAAATGCTTTAGAGAGATCAAGAAAAACACCTATACATTTATTTTTCTTATCCAAATTTTCGCGTACTGTCTCCATGAAATCATAGATAGCCAGAGGCGCCCACGCCATATAGTCAGGTCATGCAATTGCATGACCTGATTTGGGGTGGGTGGGTCTGTAGAGCGGGGGGTCAGGTTGTAGGAGGAGAAGAGAAAAGAAGAAAGAAGAGGAGAATAGAAGAGAAGAGGAAATAAAATATATGTGTACTCTGGAAGTATACTGACTTCACGTATAAGCAAAAGATGCCCTACCTTTCAACTTCCTTGACTACTAAGACACTCCTTAAGCACATACAGAAATGGTATTGGAGGATTCGAAATGCGTTGGTCGAAGATTGTATGATGCCAATACTTACGAAACATTGGACCCTTGATAATTAAGAGTAACTGGTTCTGTAATTTTGCAGCATTTAGTGCAACGTTAGATAGTGATTTCAAAAATGAAGGTGCAAGGTATATTCAGGAGGAAAATGTTATCTGGGTAACATCTTTCTTTCACATTGCAGTCAATGCAGAATCCAGCAACAAAGCTACGATTCTACTCAGAGTAGTCAAAGTGCAACGTATCAAAGAGCATGGTAAGAAAAGATAGAGCATGGTTCTCAAAGGGATAAGCTGAAAAAGAAAGCACTAAATATGCCTGTGTGTGTTATTAGGAAAAATTAGTTTAAACACTAAGAGATTTTTAAACATTTGGAAACAAGAATTTATTTTTAGTGAGCCAATTTCTCATGTTGCTTCTAGAACTTGTCTGAAGTAAGGGAAACGTGAAAATCTGTAAGAAAATAACATTAACACATAGATAATTGAATCGTACGTTTGAAGAAGGCAACAAATCCAAAAAGCTGTTTTGTGGGAAATTAACAAAAACTGTATAATATGTTTATTATTTATTGAAAGGAAACAATATTGCTACTGAATATTCAAAACGGTCTTCTGATACTTTCGTACTGCTCAGTCAGTTTACAAGTATTGTAGTTTTTCCTGTAGAGTTAAAGAAAGTTAGTGGATTTGTTGCCTTCTTCAAACGTATGGAAAAACGTCTGCTCATTTTTAAGGGCTGAGACGTAAGAATGACAAAATCGACCAGAAAATGAAGAAAAACGCAAGAGAAACCTTCAAATCAATGTTATTTACAAGAAATGTATGCACAATGAACTCGAAAGTTACAAGTAGGGGGCCTAAGTAATAAATTCAATTTTTCTCCCGTCTATCCACTGACAGAAATTTCACCCTACAAATGTGCAAAACTGCTTTCTATTCCGTAACAGTGTTAGTAATAGTTGCTATATGTAAACATCTGTTAACAATAGCAGTTAGAAATATCAGTGTGTGAAAACGTATCTAAATGCGAGTTAGTTATTCCCGTCTGTGAAAAAGAAGTTTAAAACAATATTTTAGAATAACCTAATTACCTGTATAATGTTACGTGTGCAGTAGAGATTATGGACGAAGGTAGTTTAGTTCCTACCATAACTGTTGTAAAACTATTCTATGTAATTATCGGAGCTTGGATTTACTGGTGGAAAAGAACGCGTAACACGATTTAATCAGGAAAGTAGAAAGCGATGGGTAGGGGGACGCGTAATTGTTTCATGCTGAATTAGTATAATAACTTGCGACTAGCGACAGGAAGAGCTGAGCCATCATCGCGCATGCGCATTACTGCTTAACAGTAAATAGTACTTTCAAACAACTGCATCCAGTTGGCCATTTAGCGCATTGATAGCATGTTCGAAAGCTAATGCAAATAACCCTGGATCGAAACCTGGTGCAGTTTTTTTTCTTAATGAAAATAACGTTTCTCTTTATATATATAAACGCATTAGGAAATTTAATAAGATTAGTGAACAAACGCATGTGGAGGTTAGATAAGTCAGGTACGGTATTTTTAGATAGATTTCGAAGGTGAAATTTCCGTAAGCAAAAGAAGACAATTTGGATCAAACCTCCCTTAATCGACTCACCAGGGTCCAAAACATTTTTCTCGGGGTTCTCCCGTTTCCTCCAATTTTCTTATCTATGTTCAAATCCCTGGAAGAAATCTATGTCTTTCCGTTATTTCTTTCATAACTTTTGTAGCATTTCAAACACCAAAAGGAAACCTAACACTATTCAAATTTGAACCAAATTTTTATATGTTGTTTCTAGGCTTAATAGCTCGGTTTAGTTCGTTAATGAGCAAAATCGGTCGCCATTTGGATCCAAAATGGCCACCGAACCCATTGTTGTATAGAATACACAGCCTAAACCGCTGGGGCTATTGAAATTAAATTTGGCATAAAGGAACAACATCACTGTTTGATTACGAAAATGTTACCTAATGAGTTCAAAGACGTCATTTTGGATCCAAAATGGCGGAAGCAAGAAATCTATTTTCCATATCTATTGAGCTAGAGATACGAAATTTGGCACAAAGGTGTATTGTCACTAGTAGTTCAAAATATATTACGAAATGGTGAAACAGTCGCCATCTTGTATCCAAAATGGCAGCCGAACCCATTGTTGTATAGAATACACAGCCTTAACGGCTGCAGCTAGAAATATCAAATTTGGTAACCCGGTACATTATCACTTATATGTTACTAAAATATTACATGATGTATCCCAAGACGCCACCTTGAATCCAAAATGGTGGACTTAAAAATTCATTTTCGACACCGTTTGAGCTAGAGATACGAAATTTGGCACTATGGTGCATTATGATGAGTAGTTTAGGGAAATATTGTAACATTTGGAAATAGTCGCCATCTTGTATCCAAAATGACCGCCCAAAATTCCATTTTGCACACCGTTTGAGCTGGATAAATGAAATTTTACTTAAATATGTACCATCACAAGTAGGTCACGACAATATAAGAAAACGTTCAAAAAGTCGTCAACTTGGATCCAAAATGACCGCCCCAAAAACCGAATTTCCCAATCATTGAAGGTAGAGAAACGAAATTTTCTATGAAGGTGTATGACCAAGAGTAGGTTACAATAGGGCAAACCTCCCCTTTGGGGGCGCAGCCCCCCGTGGGTGGGTGCAGATGTACTCCGTTGTGGTGTAGTGCTGCAGGGAGATTTTGGTTAAGATAAAGGATGCGCATCCTCTCAAAAGCACTAAAGTTAAATAAAGCTAGTATATATATATATATATATATATATATATATATACTAGCT
>JAGDQP010039117.1:0-11022 GCA_022664845.1 Lepisma saccharinum | reverse complement strand
TGACGGGCCGAAGTCCAAAGTTACTAGACTGGCCCATACAAAATTAAAGTTTACCTAAGTTTTTGGGTAATTCCTTATGCAGTTGTTCTGCAGTTTTGATTTTGATATTTTTGGATATAACCTTTATGACTTCGTGTGTGAAATTCCACACCACCTGTGTCACGGCCATTCGTCTTTGTACTATGGTGTCTCAAAATTCCGTGCCGCTCAATTTCCCACGCTCATAACTCGGAAAGGACGTCGCTTTGAAGTTTCTGTCCATATATTTTTTTTATGTCTATTTCAACCCCCAGACGCTATAATAAGAATTCCCGGACACCCTGTATAGGTTGGCTCTAATAGCCCCTCAGCTTTTATCACCGTATGGTAATAATTAGCTGTTATATTACCACTCAACCAATTAATACCTGAAGCGTTTAAGTTACCTAACAAAATAATTTTTATTTTCTTGTTGACAAATTTTCCTACAAACCAATTGCAATATTTCTGGAACAGAGTGTAATCCAAGGCAATTACCGTTGGCGGATATTTGGGGCTTATCAAGTAAACTAAAATTATATCTAAGTTTGTGAAGGGTACTTCGATTTTTTGAAACTGAAATTCGTTTTAATAAGCAATAGCCATCAGCCGTTGTTTTAACTTTTGGGTACGTATTTCTGTCCATTCTTATTATATTGTAAACATTAGAGAGTTGTGCAAAGTAATTTCTATCCTGTTTGAACCAAGTTTCTGTTAGTCCAATCAGATGTCTACACTAAATCACTAATTCACTAAATCAACTATCTTCGTATTAAAACCATTTACATTCTGATAAAATATTCTAATAAAAGAACTCTCATTATCAATGAATGTAAGTAATTCACCTTTCCAGTATCATTGAATGTAACCACTCAGTATCATTGAATGTAAGTATCGTTCACTAGTTGTACCCTACCAATCTTTTCCGCTCTTGCACCATGAAAGCTCTGTGAGAACTGAGCCAACGTTTCGTCCTTTAATACCTTATCATCACGCAATTTAGCTAAGAATTGGGTGTATAATACTCTTTCAGGTCAAACGGATGGACTTGATATTTGCTCAAAATCGTCTGCTTTATGCATAACCAGGATATTTTGTTTTTAGTTTTACACAATCTAAAGGCTGCAACCTGACATTTTCTTTAATATAATCTTTAATTTCATTAGAAGTTACATTTAAGTCAAACCTATTACAAATAAAGCTTTCCGTAATATGTATTATTATTATTATGTAATATCTTTATTAGAGTGCTGCTATGAACAGTACAATACCAATATAGCACTGCAACATAAGAATACATATTGCTTACAGATGTAGTAAAGAATTGGATACAAAATAACAAAGGAAATGATACCAACTATGAAATCGGTGTTGAAAAAACTGAGGATTTCATAACAGTACAATACATATTTAAATTGAGTTATCTAATACAAATTCATGTTTAGTAAATACAACTTCTAAAATAAATGTAGAAAATTATAATGATAAATCTAGAGAGGATTTACTATTTGTTAAAATTGACAAAATATTTTGTCTGTGTTTCCCTTTCATGCTCCAAATTTTCAAGTTTAAAGGTATTACATAAGTAGCTGCTGTAGTCGTACGAATAATATGGTAAATTAACTTCGTAACAAATCAGTCTAATAAAAGACTTTTGCACAGATTCAATAGTGTTGTTACTACTTTTAGTTAAGTCAATCTCCACCGACGTAGCACATTCTAATTTTGCTCTTACCAGAGTTTTTTAATCGATAAATACGTCTCAGTGATTGCAATTTCATACCATTGGTTAAAATGTATCCTATTAATTTTCTAGTTTCCCCTTTAATTATTGTGATATCACTGTTAAATTTCAGATTAGAATCAAAATGAGTACCAAGATCCTTGATAGTATTTACCTTCAAAACATCCATTTTGTTTATTTTATAGTTACTTATATAGTAATGAGTCTTATTAGTGTAGCTTATGAATTTAGTTTTGAGAGCATTTAACTAGAAATTTAGATCTTAGTACACCATGCAGTTATACTGTTGAGATCTTAGTTGTCTCTATAGTTAGTTACCTCTATATAAGGATTTAGCTCGTCAGCTTATAATAACAGTTCAGACTGTTTCACAACTTCAGAAATATCATGCATAAAATATTAAAAAGAAGTGGATCCAAAGGAATGCAGTTACATATTAAGCCTTCATTAAATATGGTATTTCCTATTTTAATTCTAAATATTCTACCAGACAGGAAACTCTCGAACTATTTTAGATAGGTGGAAGAAAATCCAATCTTACTAACTTTATTTATTAGAATCAGATGATGAACGCTATCAAACGCTTTGGCCAAATCTATATAAATAACATCACATTGAGTTCTTCTTGTAATGTAACCAAGTATTTAATTTGTAATCTGACAAAGATTTGTGACCACAGACTTCCCAGAAATGAAGCTATGTTTTTCTTCTTTGAACATATATTTTAAATTAAATTTTAGATGCTCACATACAATAGATTCAAATAGATCAGCCAGGTATTTAAAATAGTAATTGGTCTATAGTTGAATAATAAGAAGTCATCGCTACCTTTATAGATGGGAATAATGAAGGCTGATTTACGCTCCATTGGGTATATACCTTGCTGAAGTGAAATATTAAATAACACAGTCAAAATTGGAGCCAGAAATTAAGAACATCCTTTTACTATGTAATTTGGTATAAAATCATTTCCTATAATATTATGATTTTTTAAATTTTCTGATGGCTAATCTAAATTCATTAATTGTAACTTTAGGAATATTTATGATAGTACTGTTCACGTCCATAGTGCTGTTACCGCCCATACAATTCATTTTATCTTATCTTAGTACTGTTCGCATTTGATTGAGAATCGAGTATCAAATTGTCTCTTTGGATATTGAAGCTATCTACAAAATATTTTCTGAATGCCTCTACAATTAAAAATTTCTGGTTTAATAAAGTCTCATTATGACTTACGCCGGGCGTAATTTTTCCGAACAAAATAAGTCACAGAATCATTAATCAGAATCATGGTAATGTTACGTCATAGTGACATGTTTATGTCCATATCACCATTGATACTTTGCTACAAAAATTACTGACAGTATGTCGAGTAAGCGATAGCGAACGACGACGGATAAGAAAAAGCCGGGTTAGATTTGGTTTCATTACAAACAATGCACAATCCTGTAACAGACACCACCTGTAACTGCTCCATTTATTGTCGTATGCTAAAGCGGCGCCAGAAAATTATATAACATTTTATCCACCGGGACCTCTTGTGGGCGTCAATGCCCGGTAATAATATGAAAATGTGGGAAGATCGCGCGACAGAAGGAAACAAAATTTGGCGTTAGTGACTTCTCAGTAATGTCTCTCCTATATAGTAGAGGAATTATAGTTAGCTGCCAACGAGGTGACTCGGATTCAATTCCCATAAGCACCGACACACTTTTTCTTCTGCACTTAAAATGATTATATATGGAAGGTAAATGCTTGAATGAATTGAAGTGAAAGATGTGTGGAAAGAAACAGGAGCACACCCGTTTGCCATGCTAATATCAAGTGTTTACACGTTGCATCAAAGTCGTCCTATGTTTTGTATGTTACGACACAAACGAAAAGGTAAGTGACATACTTGGAAGATTTTTCTTTTCGTTTTGTACGTCATGTATCTTTGATTTTGTATTATAGTTGTTTCATCAACTTATCCGTTGACATCCTTAGAAACGTTATGAATTGAAATTTGCGATTGTTTCCCCACAAATCTGATTTACTTATAACTGACATCGATGTTGAAGTTTTGTTCATGCATTCTTAATTCAATCGATTCTTCTATAATTCTCTCTCAATAAGCATTGCTTTTGTGAAACCCCTTGATATAAATGGGTTGTCTACATATGTATCAGTGTTGTGCCACAGCTGACTTCTCCATATTACCTTTATTATAATGTAGTTGATATTATTAACTTCTAGTTTCGATAGTTCTTCCTGTCTGAACAATGTACAACTTCTCACAATTACGGGCAATTTTCTATACACCTGCAACTCTATATAGGAGGTTATCTTTGACAGGTCGCAATTTGCTTTGGTCTTTATATGGTTTTGATCCCATACTTTTGAGTGCTCTCCCTATTCGGTTAATAACAGTACTTATATACAGCAGGACGGCAGTTTCTTTTCTTTCCTGATCATTATTATCCTTCTTAGTCTTTCTGTAAACTTTCTGTCTGTTTCGTATCAATTCGATTTATTGTTTTCCTTTTTCTGTTTTTCGCACTAATTTCTAAATAGAGCACTCCTAACATGTGAGATTTCTTCTTCCAAATCTAGTATGATTCATCGAGCTTTCAAGATCTCTGACAGCGAATATTTGGAAGAAGATATATCACATGTTAGGACTGTCCTGGACCAATCTATACGTTCTTGTTGTGGTGCTTGTTAGTGGCCTTTGATTTGAAGGTCAGATTTATGATATCTGAAGGCAATAAAGGGACGTTTTATTGTAAACTCTGACATTATTAGCGCATTCAATGTTTTTTTTTTGCGTCAAATACATTTTATTTAACAATGTGAGTAACGAAGAAATCTGTACTGGGAGATAGTGAACTTATCTTTGTGTCTACTTCTTTCACCAAACACATGAGAAAGGCCATTCCTTCCAAGTTACCACTCCGTAGTTATTCCATAGATCGCATTGGTCTTTTCACCAAATGAAAGAGGATTTTTTTCTTTTTTGCGGAATTAATCTGTAACTCATTTTTGCTCAAATATGGAATTAAATGTTTTTTCAAGAATCCCTTCAATTACAACTTCCAATTTTGAAGGCTTAACTATGTTCTATGGAACAAATTTTACTCAGATCAAGCAGTTATCAAAAATGAAATTTCTTGTATCAGTGTTCTATGGTTAGATTTTGTACATTTTGATCAAATAAGCCAACATTTCATATTGTAATGAATCATAAGAATTACACAATACGTAAGTTTTGTTGCACAAAGTTAGATATACACTCAAAAACAGCATAAAAATTATAGAAGAAACGTTGTGTAATTAATGTTATAATGTTCACAATATGTGGTATCAAACTTGTTCTATTAATGAATTTCCTATAGTGTTACTAACTATCTTTGTTTTCCTTTACTGAAAATGTTATCACTAAATTTTTCATTAGAATTTATATTTCTTGGATCTGCGATGATACGTTACCGAAATATTGGACTTTGTCTATACGTCACGATAAGTTTCTTGAGTTGTAGACAATCATGACGTTTATATTTATGCTTCGGTAATCATGTGTTATCTACAGTATATTATTACTTATAATATTTTATTAAATAAATGTATGCTACTTTATTCTGTAGGAATTTAGACAGAGACATAGAAAGCTCAGCAAAGCGCTGGAAGAAGTTTGTTGAATCAGAATGCCCTGAAAAAGAGAAGTTTCCTCAAGAATGGAAAAATAAAACATCTTTGCAGAGACTATGCATGATGAGAGCGTTCAGACCAGACCGGATGACCTATGCTATTAAGTAAGTAGACATACATGTTCTACATATCATAGTTGCCATTAGAAAGAGTATGATTCCATATTATTATTAAATGAGCGTAAGAAAAATATTATAAAATGATTAAACATGGTTCCGTTGATATTACAAACAAAAGCCATTATTAAAGCAAGTACAAAACATGGCCAACAAGAAAATCTCTCCCCTTCTCCTCATTTATTAAAGTCACAAACTTAGAATTTATGTGAAACTTAACGAAAGCTTTATAATGTGTGTAAAGGTGAACTGAGCTATATGACTTATTGTAACGAGCATGTACGTTGCTAAGAATTTATATTAAATAATCTCAGTGCTGCTAAGAAGTAAAAAATGTAGACAGTGCTGAGTTGTGTTTATCTAATTAAGGTGTTGCTAGAACACTAAATGCGCTATCGGCCTGAGCGAAAAAATGCCGAAAGGCTATAAGTTAATTCGAATTCTCAACTGAAACCATTATGATGTACTATGTGTTTTAATAAAGTTTCAGTGTATAAGTCTTTGTCAGCATATTTTAGTTTAATAAAATTTTGTCCATCCAAAAAGCATTTCAGTGATGTTTTAAACAATACACAATTAAATTAGTTTCACATTGCTACTATAAAACTGTATCCTTTATTATTTGCCTAATTACATAGGTTTTCAGATACTAAAACCAGTTTACACTGAAACGTAACTTAAAGTAGCTGAAGGAAAGCAACCAGAAGGAAAAGGCATATCTTAACACAAACTTGATAAACACTCTGAAAATATATTATACAACCAAGATCTTAATAGACTCGTAACTGAGGGCACTAGTGTAGGTTTTGACTTTCTTTTCAAAAACATACGCACCAAAGGTATAGTCGGGAAAGTATGCCCTAAAGCGTACTCTTTAAGATTTTGAAACTTGCATTTGTGTGAGACTTCTATGGAGAACTAAAGTCTTGACGCCACATCCGGTTGGTTACCATAGCAACGGCGGAGGCCAAGTCCAAACAAACATTAAGTCTGATAGCAGAAAGGTAGAAAATCAGTTGTGGAGCCGAGGTAATGGCTGTTAATATTTTTCGAACTGTTGATTGTTTCGGTGACGAGTGGAAACTGATTGAAAGAGTAAAAAATGCTGTGGAGTCCAGACATGTACGTTTGCTTACATATGACCGAAATTTGATGCACATACGAGGGAAAGTCCATGAAAGGACATATGAACAGTAAATATAATAAGTTGAGGTAAGTACCTAATTTTTATTCCGATAATTTATGTTTCATGAAACACACACAAATGTACTATTACCTTTTCGAAATCTTGATTTATACTATAACTTATATACTTTACCTACAGTATAAATTTGCGCAGCTGTGCATAGGGTAGAAGGGTTTCATTTTAGCACTTGTACTTATCTCCTTGAGTGTGTGTCCTTAATTATAACCGAATTTGCAACTTCAATTTAAGCTTCCCACATACAATTAATCACCTTTTTTAAATCAAGGACTCAGCAATCAACGATGAATTTTCCTCATAATTATATCAACGTATTCAAAATTGTATTCAATGGTATTGCGTGAAATTTGTTTACTTACGTAATTTGCTCCTTCCACTTAATTTTCTAGCTTCAGTCCTTTGGGAAGAAAAAAGCAACACGTGTCTCTTTCATTGCAATGATGACAATCTGGCACAAAGCACAAAACCATAACATAGAACACTACAGACCTACTACTAAACACCCGTTTGTTTAGACTGTAACATGGCGGGTTACCATGGCGATCTACCAGATCTTACGTAAGACTTTAGTCCTCCATTAATCAAGCTTTCAACGAGCAATTGTGGGAGGAGCCGAAATATCATTTAGGGGTTTAACAGCATGTGTTGGTGACAGGGAATTGCTGGGGCCTGAAAGCAAAGGTACATGTTCAAGGTTATAGGTCGTTGCATTTGAGAATAACAGTATAGAAGAAAATTGCTCTCTCATATGTGTTATTATATTTCGTGTTTGTTTTGATTATTCTCTTCACTATTGTTGTTGGACTGTTTAGTAACTATTTCCTGCATGTTTTTTTCTGTGAGTGAGTGAGTGAAGACTCCCTTAGTTTTTCTCGCCGGGATAGGGCAGAAGAGAAGATGAGGGAAGGTAGTCGATCAGGGCTTCTTACGAAGATACAATTTCAGCATTCGCCTGGGGTGGCTGAGGAGTGAGGACAAAACCTAGACAAACCCACGAGGGCTAGGTAAAAATTCTTTCAGCGTAAGTCAAGCTAGAAACTTGAAAACTGTTTAAAGAGATTTAAGAGCTCGGGAGAGAGAGTGGCAAACATGTAAGTTTTTATGAAAACAGTTTGTTTTTTTCACTTCTTACTCGAGTCACCTGCCCTCTTCTTCCCATATATGGTTTACAACGACAATAATTATAATTTCTTAATAATCAATATATTGCAATTGTAATATAATTTTTAATATCTTGCTCCTAAAATTTATGCAAAACAATCAGCAACAATATTTCTTGGATGACAAAACTTCAAGCGAGACGTGAAGAGTAGCAACAAATCTGTGCTTCTTTACTGTTCCGGCATGATTCATCGGTTGTTTCAAAACCCACCACGTCTATTTAGATCTTGGTGAGGTTGCAAATAACACGAAAGCTACAAAATACTTTTCATTGTTTCTGAGTGCTTTCTCTCAAATTAAAGGATGCAAAACGTGTGTGATAGTAAACTCTTTCTTACAACTACGAAGAAATTTACGAAAAAAAAATCATGCTGAGATAGACAAGACATTGGAAACTTGTGAATGTTTACAGGAAGCTTAGAAGTAGTAGTAACGTAATTAACAAATGTTAGCCTTTCACCATCATATTAATTCGGCGTCTTTTTTCTTGTTTTCAGAAGGGAAAAAAGGGTACAGGAGCTTTCAATATAATAGTGGAAGTGTCTTCTTCAGTTTTAATGAAATCTAAATACAGTTGTAGAGCATTTTAGAAAAATTAAGATAAAAAATATTGAATTTTACTCCATCATCTGGGTTAGACTTTCTAACATTCATTGCGCAAGGTATTAATTCTAAAATGTCATTTACTTACGCGTTTTGTAGCTCTCGGAAATGTTATAATGCAATTACTTGAAAAGAAAAAAAAACCTAATGTTTCCACTATTTACTGTAATCTACACAATAAAACAAAGGAAAATCAAGAACATATAGAAAAGGAAAAAAGAGAAGCATCTAACATCTACTAATGATATAAGCATGGCGTATTAATAAAAATTAGGTGCTTTACTTTTCTCTTTTCTGTACTTTCCTACTCTTTTTTGTCTTATTATGTTATAAATTTTGGGGAAGACTATAGTAAATAGTACAAACGTTATTTTTTTAAAGTAATTGTGTTGAAAATTTCCGAAAACAGCAGCAACACACGTACCGGTAAAAATAATGTATGACATTATAAACTTATAATTGAAGAAGAGGCACATAAGTAATTGCACTAAATTTCCTTTTATTTTTACTCTTATAGAAATAAAGATGTTGAAAGGAAACGAAGTAAAGTGAAACGCAGGGTCGACCGAAGGGTATATTTTACTACAAGCAAAAATTATTTTCTGCAACCCCTATCTTCCCAGTTCCCAGTAATCACTCCTTCATTGATGAATTTCGTATCCACTTCAATTTTGTTAAATGTCGAGGACTTTTTATTACGTACAATTCTCTTTATTACGAGTTCTGTGTATTCGTGAATCAAGGTTTCTTGACTTCAGCCATTTAATAGTATTGAATGTTTCGTTATTATTTAAAACAAAATTAAAAATCTATTGGATATGGAAGTAACAAAGGAGCCCGGTCACACTAACCGTATGACGGCAGATTTGAACTAGAAAACCGGGGAACCGAAATAGACGAAATTTCAGGAAAACGTCCCAAAACTTGAAACCAACTAGCTAAGAGGAAAATGGAGAGAGAGAGAGAGAGAGAGAGAGAGAGACTTAACAGCAGCCGAACAAACTGAAGATCAAACAACAAAGATCCTGGCAGAACACGGCCAGGTGACCACTAAGACAAACTGTCACTTCATAAAGACGAACATTAAAATGCTAAAACAAAAATCATCTCGATGCTAAGAGTATAACTGTAGGAGGGAAAGGCAGAAGAGATTAGTTGGTACGTCATGCATATGATTTAAAAAAAAAATACAACCCGGGAATTAAATGAATATGTCTTGTATACAGGGTATCCCCGAAATGATGGTGCAAACTTCGGGAGGTGATTATTTACATCAAACCAAGAAGAAAGTTCATTTGAAAACATGAAATCTGCTTAGTTTCGGAGCTACAGACGCTCAAAGTTATTGCGGCATCGTAACAAATGACGTCATATCTCGACCAGTAATGGCATAAGTTGTGTCGGATTAGCAAATCACACTCGAAGTAGTATCCAATACATCTATTTCAGTTATGTTTATGATTGGCGATTGCAACGTAGAGGGAATTTGTATGCTTGCCCTATTAAACTATTTAATTCCTTGACAATCAAATTCTTACGTTGCGAAACCTGTCTATACGGTACTCCCTCAATCACAAACATTGCTTAAATTGATGTATCGGGTACTCCTTCGAGTGCGATTTGCTAAGCCGACACCGCTTACGTCATTGTGTGTCGAGCTATGATGTCATTTGTGGTGATGCCGCCGTAACTTTGAGCGCCTGTAACTCCGAAACTACCTTTAATTTGTAATTTGTTCAAAGGAACTTTTTCTTGTTTTGATGTCAATAATCACCTCCCGAAGTTTGCATAATTATTTTGGGGACACTCGGTATATAACATTTTATTTTACAGTCCTTATAAGCATGTTTCCGTATAATTTGTGAAGAGAAGTGTAACTACTTAAGCTATTGTTCTTTGGTTTGTGTATATGGGTTAAGATAATAATGATGTTAGCACCGAGCTTTTCATATTATTGACATGATAATGGACAAAGTTTGTTAGTGTACTGGATACATTTATAATGCGATGTGAAATAGTAGCAGTGCGTAAAGTCAACTTGCTTCAGTATGAATTTTCGGAACTGTCTTTAACAAATACGCATATAAGCGATAGTGCGAAACAATGTTTGCATTCTAATATGTGAGAGATGCTATTTTGTTATGTGTAAAAGAGTTACGTGCAACGCTACTTTTAATATAGTTACTGATTGCACTTCATGCTTCCTTCCTTTACATAGTTTGTTACTACCATATGTCATATCTTCGAAAGATTAGTTCCTAATTAAAAGAACTCTGACTAATGTGATGTTACTAATTTAATTAATCTAATCTAGATACTCGATAACCATCCTTATGAATTAGTATCATACAATAGTTGCTGAGAAGAATGTATTTGTTTCAAAGTATATGAAAATTGCCGCCATTTCCTTTCTGGAGTCCATACTAACTCAAGGCTGTACATCAGAATTATACTTGTGTTAGTGATCTGTATTTCTTCCATAAATT
>JAGDQP010039116.1:0-17877 GCA_022664845.1 Lepisma saccharinum | reverse complement strand
AATTGTTGTTGTTAGGAAGCATGAATCCACTGACAACTTATAGAAACGATGATTAAACAACAAAAACTGGGATAACGTTCATTGCAAAACGAATGCAGTTATTTATAGTGTAAATATTTCTTTTAAATTATTAATAGACATGAAGACAAATCTTCTGGCGTTGTGCGTGCAATTTACAAGTATGATATTTTTGTCCATAAGAGGCTATGTGAAATTAACATATCAAAAGTGGTACTCACCCGGACTGTCCATGGTATATTTCACTCGCACGTTGGACTAATATAGAAATTTTCTTTCTCACCAATATTTAATAAATCTGGAATCTCCTTCCCGGCATCCAGATTTAAGGCAAGGTTATCCACAATGTCCAATGCAGGAACCACGATCACTATATCCAGCTCAGCAAATACTTCTTAACTTGATATTTGCACTCAGCACTCACACTAATATAAAAGATGGACGAATATGTGTCCCAACCCCGACAATGGGATGAAACTTCTATTATTTAATCACTACTTATAATATACAGCGCACATTGAAGTATCGTGTGCGTCCTTCCGCCCTGATATCTTGTTACGTTCTAACTATCCATCCGAAAAAATGTAGCCAACCTCATAACTGAAAGTTGCCTAACCAAGCACTAATTCAGATGATAGATTTTTTTTTTTACTGATCCATCACAACGGAATTTTTTAAAAATTAATTTTTCTCTTGTTTTGATGTGAGAAATCAAGCACCTCTCGAAGTTTGACCCTTACTTTGCAACCGCCCTGTATATTATCTAGAAGAAGTTATAAAAAGATGCTTAGAAAGCGATGAAACATCACTTAAAATGATATTAAAAGAACTGCAGAAAATCTGTGAAGAACATGAATACGTGAATAAAACTACAGAGATGATAATTGGAACATATCGAACCATAGCAAACATCAAGATTGGAAGTGAAAAGTAGGACAGTTATTTGCCAAGTATTATAAGCGATGATGAGAAATGTTAGAAAGAGCTCAAGGAGAGAATAGCGATAGCCTAACAAAGAGAATCTCTTCAGTGGATCTCTGAACGAAGATCTACGGAAAATATTAATTAAGGAGTATTGTGTTGTATGGAGCAAGCGAAAATGTAGACATGGAGAAGAATAGAGAAAATAAGCTAGATACAGAAGACGCCAAATGAGGAAGTGTTTAGCACAATAAGCGGGATACGAATAATACTGGAGATCATCAAAAAGAGAAAAATAATTAGGACATTGGCTGCGCAAACATTTTATACTGAGAAATAAAATTGCACGTATGGTATACTCTAGTAAAACATTGAAGAAAATTAACCAAATCCAGTATAGTGGAGAAGGGAAAGAAAAAATAGCACGTTACTAGTGCTTGGTGGATGCCTACTAGTATTATTAAAATAACTCTGCCAGAGCCTGAGATGTCTAACGTACATAAATAAAAATAAATAAAAAGATAAAATTTTCAAACAACCACCCACCATTTGATATAGTCAAAGCAAGATTGCATGAGCAATGCACAATTTTGTAGGTTCAGTGCCGTGTTGGCCCAACGCCGTGTTGGTTCAACGCCGTGTTGGTCCAACGCCGTGTTGGTCCAACGCATGTAACCCTTGAAGCTAGAGTTTTTTACATAAATTATTATTACATAATTATTTCAATATTATCAAGATTTGTGTTTTACCGTGTTGGTCGTATGCCGGTTATTATTGTTGGTCGAACGCCGTGTTGGTTCAACGCCGTGTTGGTCCTACGCCGTGATGGTTTCGTGTTGGTCCAACGCCGTGTTGGTTCAACGCCGTGTTGGTCCAACGCCGTGTTGGTCAAACGCCGTGTTGGTCCAACGCATGTAACCCTGTGCATGCGCTTCACATATTCTCGACCTACGGCACAAATTGAGGTGGGATGGTCACTCTCACGCTCAACCGCCTCGCAAGGTGTCCAGAAATACCACGGACACTTTGGTACTCAATTTCAAAGCAGGCTGCTGAATCCAGTTCAGGGCGCCAGACATTGAATTTTAATTTTACGAAAGGCCTTTTAGATATCGAAGGCTCAGGCCGAGACAGGGGACGGGAAAAGATTCGGGAAGGTGTCGGACAGGGCTATGTTCAAGATGCGATCCCAGCATTTGCCTGGTGGGACTGAGGAAAAACCCTGGAAAAAACTTAGGATGGTCGGCCTCTGGGATCGAACCCACGACCACCCGAATGCTACGCCAACGCTTTAGCACTGAGCTACGGCGGCTCGGTGTCAGGCATGGAAATAAATAAATAAATACTTAAGAACAAAAGAAAAAAATGTAAAAGAGTAAATGTTATAGCTTTCTCAAATATGTTGATATAGGTCTCTTCATGTATTATTGGTGGGCCTCGACTTTAGTGCGAGCGGTCCTGGTTCGATGTCCGCTGCGATTCAAAATGTCGGTGTTGACCCAGCACCGTGAGAACTATCGGGGAGTTACTCGAAAGAGAAAGTAGCGGACTGTGGTCACGATAGTCAGACACGTAGCAAGAAAGAGGTACCGTATTACATTGTCCTCGTACTTGAATGTATACAGCCATCTGACAGGTCACTGGGCATGTGAAACGTGAGATAATCAAATGTTACTCTGTGTTTGTGTTTATAAATACTGGATTCTTTTTCAATGTAAGTACATAGCCCATGCCTCGGTATGTTTTTTGTTTCATAATTAAGTATTACAATTATAGTAAGCTTAGTATATTAAATTAAAAAAACAAGTAGGCCTATCTTTATAGTTTGTAAAGAAACTATTATAATAACAGATTATGTACTCTCCCATTCACAGAAAATGTACGATACAAAATTTTTGTAAGCCGGAACGTGAGCAATTTGCAACGCCGAACTAATGTATAAAAACTTTGGTAAACTTTACTTTTATATGGGCCAGTCTAGTAACTTTGAACTTCGGCCCGTCACGGTTCGCTCCTTAGCTGTTAAAATCAACACCCATGCTCCTGCCGGGACTCGAACCCGGGACCTTCGAGCCGTTGGCCTACCGCCGCAGACCGCACGGCCACCAGGCCGGCCGGCCGAACTAATGTATATGTAGCGAGGACAACATGAAACATTCATTAGAAATTTTTGACGAATGCTGCCGAATTATGTAATGGGCATTGTTTTATTCATGTATGCATTGAGCGATGTACAGTATTCACATTATAATTTACAGTGATATAATTTACTAGTACTTCGAAAAAATAACCACACACGAACTTAGTTCCGAATCGGCGAATTCTTGTGTATCATAATTTTTGTTTATAGTTGTCAGTACACAGAAGTTCATATGTTGTGCCCTAAAAATATATTGTGAACTTTTTCCTTGATATATTGTGGAGTAATATGAGTTTCAGTGTATGTCACAATAGTGACTCAGAATTTTTTTATGATAAAAGTTGGCTTGGAGGAAAGGGTTAAACAAATTCACGAAGGTGGAAAGTTCCAACTGAAATATATCTTTTGTTCTTGTAAAGCACAAATAACTTTATTTAGTTATAATTATAAAACTATTTGCATACTCATTTGTAACGTGATTTGAAATGTTTGCTTTTCAATAATGATCCCACTGTAACATTCACATTAATATAATTACATCAACATTCCTTCTTGTTTTATTAAATACTATGTTAAAAGGAACCAAGTCACATTCTGAAATTTCGCAAAAACTTTTGAGTGTTTGCATACCTAGGATTCTGACAAGACATCTTCATTAGACTCACAACAGATCCAGAAAAGTGACACTTCTTTTTATAAAATACATTTTTTTTTTGCTCTGCTGAAAAGTTGGAGTTTTGACTTAATTCCTTTTAACATTAGTGGATTCAATTAGGTACGAGTGTGTCAGAGCTACAGCAGGAGTCAACGGTGAATTAGCTTCAGAAGGTCAGAGACTTGAGAAACCCTTATCGCTACTGCAGACGATGCTAAAGCAGAAATTAAAAATCCGGGGTTCGTTAAAATTTGTATCTCAAGAAGAATCAAAAACACAAGTACAGATAGAACAGGGCATGGAGGATAATGTGTAACATTAAGGTTTTGTAAATAAAGGTCATTCAAATATATTCTGCATGATTTAACGTAACATTATATAGCAGTACACGTGGTATCAGTTGATAAACACTATTATGAGTTGAATGTTCTTCTCGTAGGAACATGATTGAACGGAGTAGACTCATTTTATGTCGTACACCCAGAAGGGGGAGCGAATCTTCTGTTCACTGTGTGTGCTAACGTTTCATCTCTCTCGCTCTCTCTCGCTCACTGTGTGTGTGTGGGGGGAGAGAAGGTGGAGCAGCGAAAGGCCTTTAAACTGGAGTAAATATTTGGTTGCTCTGTACTTGTTGATCACATACTTCTCTTTTTTTTAATTTTAGCAGAAGAATTACAGGTAGCAAACTGTACATTTTCTCACTAAATTTAGGTACATTTTAGCGACATTATACCGCCTATTTTTCAGAAGCAGTGACGGACCCAGAGATTCATATTTTACCTTGGTTTATATTTCTATTAATCTGTTCCCTCCCAAGAACTGGAAGCCAAAGATCCGCCCCTCTAAACCCAACCCTGGGTTCTCCACTGCCTCTCAAAAATTCTGGGTTACCCACAATTCAAAGCTACAGTTTTTTCAGTGTAGTAAGTAGGATTAAAAACAAACTTTAATATGTAGTGTGACATTTTCAGTGAGTTACTGGAAAACAGTCCATTACTACTGAGCTACAAACAAGATTCATTTCAGCTATAAATATCAATGAATCCAGGATTATCTAAATTATGACGGCATTTAAAATTTACATTCTACTTGTAAAACTATGCACTAATATTTGTGTCAGTTGTGCCATCTTGCACATTATCTACACGTTATAGATAAAATATTTATAGATATATATGCAGCGAATTCTCATACGTTCCTGTACTTTCATGCCACCTGATGTTAGTCCAGTCGAACCGGGAATGAAGTTATTTTAGTCAGCCATGCGCAATATCTTTGATCTTTTATGGCCTAATAAATTGATGTATCAGATGCCGAACTCGCATTCCATATCTTTTTTTTTTATTATTTTGTTTTTAAAATCGAGTGCAGAAACAATTATTGCATCTACCTTTAATACATGCCTAATTCGTCTGAACTTACACCAGGGGGCTGTTTCACGGAAGTACTTGTCAACTTTTTACATTCCATTTCCAGAGGACTGTCTCAAGACCGCTAACTTCCTGCCACAATCTTTATGCGGACTGTCGTTGTGTTGCCTACCTTCGGATATCAAAAGTTTACCAGCTATTGAATATTGATTGTCTAGTAGGAATCATACTCATTGCACAAAATCATGGATCTAAATACGGGAGATGAATCTACTTCTAGCAACCCGAAATTGAAGACAGCACAAGTCACTGACTGACAGGTGTAATTAATTAAAAAAAAAAACTGAACATCGCGTTCCATACAATATTTTTAAAACATTCCAATCTTCCTCCTCTCTTCCTTAGCTAGATCTTCAGCCATTCTTTGCTTCCACAAACCCAGGCATATGCCAACCTATAAGACGCAAGTAAATCCCAATTCACCAGGCAAGAGTAATCGAAAACCGGCGTCAAGTTGACCCAGCTTAATTGTATTGGACCAGTCAATCCATCTACCGTATTTACATCCATGGCACCAAAATGATAGGAAAGTGTCTGAATGAGAACAACAGTTTGTGCTGGGAGATAAGCGCTTTCGAGACAGTCCGCCAGGATTGCAAAGTGAGTGAAAAGTTGACAAGTGCTTTTGGAAACAGGTCCCAGGTGGCGAAAAAGATAACACGTTCTTGGTGTAGTATAAGGTCTGCTTTCCATCCCGGCTACATCCGAGTGTTTTGCTTGTGTTTTTTATGGGTAGAAATCTGAATCAATTTTCATATATGTTAATTAAAATTTGTTTTTCAAGATTCCAATGTTATTCTTCATAAATGTTCTGTATTTTAAGAATAAAGAAATACGAAGTGTAAAGGCCACTTTAGACGATCCAATTTCTCGTACGATCCCTCGTGTGCAATCCCATCGGTTACATTCTTTGATCGTGTAAAGCGCAGATCGTACGATTTTTCATGCTATCTCCGATGTGTTCTCTAAATAGAAACGGTCCTATTTTTCAGCGGATTTTTCGTACAATCTATGACAGCGCCCCTACTGGCAATATAGCGTCCTTTCCTATTCGGCTGTTTGGTTATGGATTACGAGACAAAGAGAACATATTAATGTTATTACTTGATGCAGAAATTAACATACATAATGGCATAATAAACTATTACAGGTATAAAGATATAAAACAATGTATTTAAGGGAAGTGTAAAGAGGTCGGTGATACTGCAGTACAGCTACTTCTGCTATAAAGGACTGGCAATACCTCAAAATGCTACGTTTTGCATTCTTATAACCATAAAAGGTACTGAATACGTGAGAAATATGTTTAAAAATACCAAGACAAAGTTTTGATGTGATCTAATAGCTACTGCTTTTCCTATATATTGTGCAATGCAGTTAAGGTGATTTTCATTGTTTTTCTTGTGCGTAGAGTACCGAATTTGCTGCAATCATGATAAGTATGAAGGGAACTAATGTAGAGGATACCGGTATCTTTGCAATCATATTCCTCCCCAATTATTTTGATAAACATATACGCTCTGTGCATCCGAAATAATGAAATACATTGAACAGTAATTACAGAAGTAGACATAATGTAAGTAGAGTGTCGACGTCTACCCAGAGCTGTGCAAGTCAATGCATGAGCAAGGTAATTAATCGAACGAACTAATTTTTATTCAAGGGCTGACCCACCCTATTCACACCTATATACCTTGTGTGAAATGAGGCTATAAATCATATAAAATCTACATTACTCCTCATTTTTGTATTTTGCAAGTATTTCATGCTTATAGGAACGTAAAACGTAGCATTTTGAGGCGTTTCCAGTGCTCTGTGATAGAAGTAGTTAATAGAGGTAGTAGATAAATGATTAGACAGACCTCTGTGGCTTTTTCTGTTCCAAGAACATCTTGAATGATAGTCTAAAACAGACATCAGGCTTGGAAAAAACTAATCTGACTCCTCAACTGGGCAGATTTAGGCAAACATTTGATGAGGGTATGGAGCAACACCTCCTCAGTTACATAAAAGATTTGGAAAATATGTTTATGCCACTAAGTAGGAAATAATTTTTATAACTAGTGTTCCCTTTAGCTGATCATTTAAAGTTTGCTCACAAGTTGGCCTCGAATCTTTTGGTGATGACTGTAAAGGATGGGCACATGTCAAATGCACAGACGACGAAACAATACTATATTTTACATACTTTATATAAGATACATGTATAAAGTATACATTTATACTTTAAGATACACAATACATAAGATATTAAAGAAAATACCATGTGTACGCAATAAAAAGTACTTGAGGTGTTATGTGGTAGAATTTGGTCTTATTTCGTTCAATAACTGTTAGGTCATAACAGAAAAACTTTAAATGTCCGGTACGTCGGACTTTCTCCTATAAAGTAGAAATTTACTTTCGGGGATCCGACTTGATAAGTAATTTTCCATATAGGTACTCGGTGCTGATGCTACAATACAGCCTTTCTTGAAACTAAGCTAGTTCCACTAAACTGTAAACTATCCAAAGAAATCCTTTTATTCAATAAACTCAAATCTAGCACATTTATTCAATCTGATACTGACGAGCATATACGACCATGAATGTCGTATCTTGTTGACATTACTGTGCAAAACATCCCACACAACACACAATGTTGAATTAACGTTTTATAACGTTGAATTTTGACAACGTTGTATTTGGTGACGTTGAATTATATATTTTATAAACGTAATTTAATAAACGTTTAAAGAATGACCACTATTAAATGTTTATTAAACGTTGAATTAAATTGTGCTTTAAACCTTCTAAAATGGTGGAAAGGACAACGTTGATTAAATGTTGATTCAACGTTGAATGTTTGTGAGTTTTCCTAACCTACAGAAACAATTTCCAATGATAGTTTTATGCTTAAACTTCATTAGGTTTTATATAATATTTTCAGAGACGGGCCTCTGGGACTTACGGCCTAGGTAAAATTGTTTCAACTTCTCCCAATGGGAATCAAACTCGGACGTTTGAGGAGAAGTAAAATTTAACTTTCAGTACAAATTTCATACCTTTCCCCCAAAATTTCTACTTACAACGAATATTTAAATCTGTGCAGATGAACAGAATAATGTAAGTTTCCCAGACCGAAGCCTAGTATTTCAATGTTCAGTACGATATGCTTTAATTGAAATTGCTATTTTAGGGTTGATTCCAGGTTAAAATCCTATAATCAAAGGATTTTTCCTGAAGTCAACCCTAAAATAGTATCGTACTGAAGATTGAAGTACTAGGCTTCGGTCTGGGAAACTTGTATTATTTTGTTCATCTTCACAGATTCAAATATTCGTTGTAAGTAGGATTTTGGGGAAAGGTACGAAATTTGTCCTGAATTTTGAATTTTGCTTCTCTCTAAACGTTGTATAAACGTTGCGGAACGTTGATTAAATACTGAGTAGACGTTTATTCAAAGTTTTGCAACGTTGAATCAACGCCAATGCCAAAAATAAGTTGCGGAAAAGGTTTAATTCAACGTCTTTAAAACGTTTATTAAACATCAGATTCAACGTTGAATCAACATTACTTAGAATACTAATCCGAAAGTTGTATAAACGTGGAATCAACGTAAATTCAACCAAAATTCAACGTTTATTAAACATTTAAGAAAAAGTTGAATAAACGTTTATTTAACGTGATTGTGCTGTGTGGGATAGCACATTTCATATGTAAATATTTCACTATAAATCAATATACGAACCATATTATGCTAATGACACGAATAGAATTCAGTAGAAATTAGTTTGCTTCTGTAATACTGAAGCATTACTACGAATAATCCCAATTTCCAAATCGGCAACTGATTTCCTCCATTTGGAACACTTTCATTATACTCACTTCAGTTCATTTGAACGAATCACATTACTTTATTTCGATTCCGGCTCTATAGAATCGTTCAGTCACGTAAGAATTGATGTAGTAACTATTTGAGACACTCGGTTAAACTCGACTTCTACCGCAAACGCGATCAAATCGATCCTATTAATAAGTTCATTGATATTTTAACCCTCCACTTTTCTTGGTGATTATCACATTAATTAGGAGCTCAATGTGTTGTTATTAATTATGCTACATCGTTTAAAAATTGTCTATTCAATTTAATTTTACGTTAATTTTCTAATTATATTTTACATTAATTGGTTTTTAACTAAATTCGGTTCAGTTAGGTTTGATAGCACATTAAGTTCAGATTACATTCGATAAAAATGCTTTCCAAGAGGGAACCGAAGTGAATATAATGGAGCAGCTCCCCTAATATTTTGATCACAAAACATCGAATCGTAAATCTAATGTACTTCTCATACTTTATCCACTGACAAAAACTGTACTTAATCTTGGTACGTGCCTCACAATCACAAGTTAATTTCTAATATAGCTTACTCTTCTCTCGAGCGAACACCTTGATTTAATTATCTGGTGTAGTAAAAAGTAATCCATTATTTTGCCAATAGATGGCTTCAGTGATCTGTATCTCGCGTTGTATAAGTCCGATCGGGCTCAACGAGATGGCGTTCAAACGATGAGATTGCGTACTACAACCACTGTTCAGATAGTTGTGATGAGTTGACTCAGTGTTGTGTGAGCGCGCGTCAAAATGGACACTAGCAAAGAGAAAATACGCTATATTTTACAGTTTTTCTTCGATAAAGGCGAAAACGCAAGCCAGGCGGCTGCAAATGTGAATAGTGTTTATGGTCCTGATACTGTAACAGCCAATCACGCGCAATTTTGGTTTCGTCGATTCCGTGCCGGTAATTTTGACGTCAAAGATGTACCACGCACTGGAAGGCCAAGTGTCGAAAATGTCGATAAAATCATGGACATTGTCGCGTCCGACCGTCATGTAAGCACTGTTTCGATTGCCCAAGAGCTAAACATTGCACAAAAAACCGTGTGGAACCATTTGCATAAGGCTGGATACAAAAAGAAGCTTGATGTATGGGTGCCACACGAGTTAACGCAAAAAAACCTCATGGACCGAATTTCCATCTGCGAATCGCTGCTGAATCGCAACAAAAGCGACCCATTTCTGAAGCGGTTGGTGACTGGTGATGAAAAGTGGATCACTTACGACAACGTCACGCGAAAACGGTCGTGGTCGAAGCGCGGTGCGCCGGCGCAAACGGTGCCCAAACCAGGATTGACGACCAGGAAGGTTTTGCTGTGTGTTTGGTGGGATTGGCAGGGAATTATCTACTGTGAGCTGCTCCCATACGGCCAAACCCTTAACTCGGAACTATACTGTCAACAATTGGACCGTCTGAAGGCAGCAATCGCCCAGAAGCGGCCAGCTTTGGCCAATAGGAGAGGCATTGTGTTCCACCAGGACAACGCCAGGCCACACACATCGATAGTGACTCGCCAAAAGCTCCGGGAGCTTGGTTGGGAGGTTCTTATGCATCCACCTTATAGTCCGGATCTGGCACCGAGTGATTACCAGCTGTTCCTGTCCATGGTGAACACGTTTGCTGATGAAAAATTCGCTTCAAGAGAGACTTGTGGAAATCGATTGTCTCATTGTCTTGCCAATAGGGACAAGGGCTTCTATGAGAGAGGCATCATGATATTACCTTCCAAATGGCAACACGTTATCGAACAAAACGGCGCATATGTGACCTAAATCGGATCATTCTAACTATGGTAAGTCAAGCCTTCAATGTCATGCAAAAATAATGGATTACTTTTTACTACACCAGATATAAAGATTGTTCAAAAAGAAACCAAACTTTAAAAAAAACAAAAAAAACAACAACGAGGAAACGGTAATACTCACCATTTAGCCGTACACGTCTTCTTCAAAATGCTCCCTTTTATTATATAGAAACCACTTCGAGCTTTTCTTTCAGTTCCGAAATGCTTACTGCAGTTCTCGTTTTCGTATTTCCTGGAGGTTCCTTAGCGATTTCTCCAGTATCACCTCTACGATCTGGAATCTGCAATCTTTGAGGGTTGATTTCAAATCTGAGACCAGGAAGAAAAGTCGACTGGTGCCAAATGACGCGAGTAGTCTGATCGTGCGACAATAGGTGTTTGGCATAGATGTCCATTTTGGTCTGAACTCCTTCAACCACATCCTCCAGCACGGAGTTTGCCCTCGATCTCCATTTGACCTCCTCTCCAGCTCTGATCTAGCCCTCGACCTCACAATTCAGCAGAAAGTTCGTCACCGAACTCCATTCGACCTCACCCTTGAGAGTAAGGTCAACCTCCGAAGAGCCGAGCGATAAATGGAAACCTTCATCAACGTGATGAGCCATACTCATCTCTGCCACTTTGTATCACACCGTTCCTTGCAATCGTTGCAGCAGAATTCTGCATTAACTAAGGAAGAACGTGGCACAGAATTCCCATGTAATATTCCCAGCCAGTGGAAGATGGTGACTAACACTTTAACATGGAATTTACTAAATAAGGGTCGTGGTGACGATTCCGACCAACTGTCATGATTCATTATCATCGTAAGCAGGGCTGTAGTCGAGGGTATACGGAGGTTAAACTTAAACGTTAGCTTATACCTTCTGCTAAGATGCATGCATACCGGTACACATCTACTTTCGTTTCGTTTATTTATTTAATTTGGCTATTACTCCAGTGAGATTATTACTGTTAAATACTTTTAGGTCCATGTGATCGGAAACAAGATGTTGAGAAGGGGAAGAGGGTATAACTACATGATTCACGTCAGTATTTTGTAGTTTTATGTTGACTATAAGAAATGCGCACATGGTGTACTGGTAATTTGAGCAGCACTATTGTTATCTTGATTAGTATCCTTGTGCAGATTTTCAGTAATGAGCTTTATATTTTCAAAAGCAAAGTTGAAGTTCGACTTTTGGATCACACTATATAGATTTGTAACGGGAAATCTCATATCTTGACTCCAGAAGCAAAGAGATGTAAGTGACATTGATGAAACAAAAATAGTTCCGAGATCATCTTTTATATATAACTCGTAATAAATGTGACAAATAACTGTCGTATTTTGTACAACGAAATATTGGACTTTATTATGTCCATGTTGAAAATATGACAATGCTGTGTCACATATGTTTCGGGTTAAATATAAAAGATTACCTCAAACTTTTATTTTTAAATTTCTTGGCTTCTGGAGTCAACAGAGTAAGTGTAACTGATAAAGTTGCTTGGTAGTTGTGGGAAAATCTCAACAACCTTCTTCATTCTCTTAATCTCAAGGCAACAAATTATGCATATCCTTGTTGTTAACTGACTGGCGTGACAGAATCAAATTTGCATTTCTCTTTTTTTTTTAATAAAAAAATGTAGAAATTATATGATTTCATCCCTATATTCATTGGAAACATACACAGAAAAAAAAATGAAAAAAAAAATGGGTGTGATAATTCAGCATTTCTCGATGTCCCACAGCGACGACCACTTTTTGTATCAAATCAAAACAACAAACGTGTTGATTTTGGGGATTCAACATTGTGATAGTGCTATTGAATCAGCGTTGACATACATCCATTGTGTTGAAACACCGAAATCAACAACGTCTGTGATATTGATTTAGGACTTATCCTGGAACACCGAAAATCGTGAATTAACACACTTTTTTTTTCAGTGTAGTCTCCTCTTCAAGATTCATAAACTAAAAAAATCACAGTGTACGCTATACCCTGTGAAAATTTTAGGACTACAGCACTGATCGTAAGATTACGTTCAGCTCAAACATTGGCCACTGTAGGCTTCACACAAAATGTCGAAGATGTCTTGGAATGTTTAGTGCAATTTGACACAACATTTCACACATACTCACTGACAATTACCACTGACACTCAACGCACCTGAACTCAACGTGTTCTACTGCGTTACTGCGGTTAGCACCAGATTTGAAAACTGGGCCAGTTAAAGCACAAAAAAAGAGCTATAACGCCACTGGCGTTCTTCTTCTACGTACGTACAAAAACAAACTTTACAATAAAAAATCGGTTTGTTTTTCAACAGCTCTTGTGTTTCTAAATCAGTGTTGTTCCTTATGAGTTATGAGAGACGCTTGATAGCTAATAAAAATCTTCATATAGTTTTATATTTTGTAAATTTTTCAATGATTATATTGATGAATGATGACAGTAAAAAGAATAATTTAAAAGTCTTTTCTGTCTATAACCCTGCCTCGTTTTTGACCTTTTAGTCACTGTCTTTTGTAACCAAACCACCGTAGCTCAGTGGTAGAGCGTTGGCGTAGCATTCTGGAGATCGTGGGTTCGATCCCAGCAGCCAACCAACCTGACTGAGGTTTTCCCAGAGCTTTCCCTCAGTCATATCAAGCAATTGCCGGGATGACACCTTCAACACTTCTCGAATTCTTTCCTCTTCCCTATCCCGGCCTGAGCCTTAGATACCTAAAGGTCATAAATATAAATAAAAAACTGTATTCTGTATTTCCCAGTTCAGCATCAACTTACTTCTCGTAGTAAAGGAATCAGGCCGTTACAAAAAGAGAGATATCTATGAAATATAATTTCTTGTGAAAGGCATTTTGAAGTCTCACCCTCCTATTTAGTCGCATGTGTTTAATATTCTAAAAACAGCTCTAACTTGTGGATGATTTTCGATTGGAATTTTCCTAGCTATAGGAATATATTAACTGTCACTGTGTACTACTTATTAGGAGTGCAAACCCCACTTTCTTTCAAAATGGACAAACCCGTTCTTTCCCGGTATTCTTCATAATTTCCTTATACCATCACAAGTTAATTATTATTTCGTACTTTTTCGTAATTCTGAGGTCAATTTCTTTATTGTTTCTCATCCAAAGGAAGATTTTTTTTTGTTTCCCATCCCGTGGACATCATCTGATGAGCGGAGATCCCTTCCTACCCCAACCTGTCTGTCTCCAAATGGTTTCAACCGAGACTAAAAACAACAAAACGAACCAAACGCAAAAAGATGAAAGAAGAAACAAAGGAATTTTGGAGGAATTCCTATTTCTATTTTCTTCAACGTCATGAACGTAGAATATTAGTTTAGTGTGCTATCTAAATTGTCAGTTGGCGACTCTGTAGTCCAGTTGAAAGGGGAAGGGGGGTTGATTTCCATGAAATCTTCCCACCGAGGACTTCCGAAGAAATCCGTCGCATCTAATAATGCCCTGGTCTTCACCCATTGTAGTCGTCTGGGAGCCGCTAAAGGAACACAAATACAGGGATCCTAAAAGAGATTCCTTCCAAAAGATAGCCCTTCCAGCATCCTCCTCCTCTGAAAGAATTGAATGAACTCCTCATGCTCTACACCCATTCAAGCACTGCCATCCTCACGTTCATTGTGCTGTGACTCTCAAAGAGAAAACTCTCTGACCAGTCCGCATTGCTACTTCAAGACGACCCCAGGTTTGGTGTGGTGTTCCCCAAGGATCAAATTTAGGATCTCTTCTATTTCTAATATTTATTAATGACTTACCAAACTGTGTTATAAATTCTGCACACTGCAAAAATAACTGTACATTCAACACAAAGCGGTGTCCCAGCGTGACTACCACTTTTTGTGTTAAATCAACACAACACACAGTGTTTATTTCGGTACTAGGGAAAAGTGTTACAGCTTCAGCAAGATTTGAACATGGGTTGTTGAGTTAGAAGTCCAGTATCTTACCGTCTGACAAAATCGCCAAAAAGAAAAATCACTACATTCAAAGAGTAGAGAGGGTGAAAAAAATGTTTCTGTATCCCAAACACAAACAAAGTTACTCTTACGACTTACGGTATGCTATGATTTAATAACTTTTCCATTTGTCAATTAGGGATCAGAATTCCCATTCATTGAGAATTTGTTCCATTTCTATGAAAGGAAGCGCAGCATTTGACATGTTGTTATGATAAGGAAGCCGTAACGCTGGTCAAGTGTTTGGCTGTCGCCATCCTGCTTGCTTTCATAGAAATGGAACATTCTCAATGAATGGGAATTCTGGTTCCCAATTGACAAATAGGAAGTGATTAAACCATGGGATAGGTTGTGTAAGTAACTTAGTTTGTTTTGGAAGTTCAGCAATTTGATCGTTTAAGTCAACGTTGTTCAATAAATATCGTTTGCACCGAGTACTTTTTTTTTGTCTGACAATTTAGCCAAGTCGCTAAGACGCTTGACTTCTAACTGAGCACCCATGTTCAAATCTCTCTGCAGCCGTAACTTTTTTTTTCTCCCAGTACCGAAATCAACACCGTGTGTTGTGTTGATCTAACACACAAGAAGTGGTAGTCACGCTGCGACACCACATTGTGTTGAATTAACATAGCTATTTTTTTATCGTAGAGTAAGCTGTTGTTTGCTGATGACCTAAAAGTATATTTTCAAACTTGCTTCATTAAACAGCGCAATGAAACTTTAGTACAACTAAAATAATATTTATAACTTAATAAATGCAAAACTCCCAATTTCACTAAGCTTAAAAATAAGTATAACTACACAAATTAATTCGAGGTGGCTTATAGAACTCGCAAGTTCATCGCCGCAGTAACAAACGTTCGCTATCGGGTTCTATCCTAGGCAATATCAAGTCAGTTTTCATCACAAACACCTACTTCACGAAGATCGCTTCTAATATTGTCCTCCCAGCGTCGTCTCAGTCTTCCCAACGGTATCTTCCCCTCCAGCTTTCTAACCAAGATGAAATATAATCTTAGTTTTTCTCCCATCCGAGCTACATGGCCTGCCGATCTTAGTGGTGGTGATTTCATCAGGTTAGCCGTACAGTCCGTGTAGTTCTTCATAATGCAGTCTCCTCCATTTCTCAGTCATCTCGTCACGTTTCGGCCCGTATATCTTTCCCAAAACCTTATTTTCAAACACTCGTAATTTTTGTTCATCTGCTAGGGTCGTACTCCAAGTTTCGCAACCGTTCTGTATATTTTTAATTTCAGTTTTCTTGATATTAATCGCGATGTTAATTTTTTTTAAATTAATAGAAACCTGCGTTTCCCGATACTACGCGACTTTTTATTTCTTTCATGATTTTATTTTTGCTTGTTACGTATGCTCTCAAGTATATTTAAATTTGTTTACTTTCTCTATGTTCTCATTCTTAATTGTTATATACCTATTTCCTGTGTTTCGGCTTCTTATCAAGTGTTTTGTATTATCTATGTTTACCTGTAGACCTCCTCACACGCTTCTACTAAGACATCGGTGTTGCTTTGTAGTGCATCTATATCGTCCCCTATTAAATCTATATCATCCGCGTATACGAACAGATTCAAACCATTCAATGATAGTCCCTTTTTGTCCTCTTTAATTTTTAAAATCGCATATTCTAACGAGAAGTTAAACAGTAGTGGTGACAAGGCATCGCCTTGTTTCAATCCGTTGCAAATCTTGAAACTATCTGACATATTATTATCTATCCGTACTCTGCTTATGGGGTCGTTGAGACATATCTTCACTAGTTGAACCAATTTTTTCTGAATTCCAAATCGTATCAGGATACTGTATCACGTTTCCCTTTTGATAGAATCATATGTTTTCTTAAAATCAATGAATAGCTGATGAACCGTCCCATTGTATTCCCATTTCTTCTCCAAAATTTGTCTCAAGGCAAAAATCTGGTCCAACGTGGATCTATTTCTTCTAAATCCACATTGGTGATCTCCAATTATTTCATCTACGTGTACACTTAGGCGTGTTAACAGAATATTACTTAATACCTTGTAACAGGTTGGAAGTAACGAGATTCCGCGGTAGTTATTGCATTCCGACTTATCGCCTTTTTTGTAAATCGGAACAATTATTGATGTTTTCCATTCCTTTGGGAGCTCCTCCTTTCTCCATATAGCACTTATCAATTTATGTAGTTTCTTGATTAGTGCCGCTCCTCCTGCTTTAATTAATTCGGCTGGAATATTGTCTATTTTTGGTGATTTGAAATTTTTCAATTTCTTTACCGACATTTCGATCTCGACCTCAATAGGTTCGGAATTCCACGGTTCTGCGGTATGGATGTCAAATTCCTCTGTTTGTTCCCCGTTGTGTACATTAAGAAGTTTGTCGAAATAACTTTTCCACACACCGACAATTTTAGTCGGATCAGCCTGAAGATCTCGACGTTCATTTCTAATCGTTCCTAACCTCGGCTGGTAACCTTTTCTTAACGAGTTTACCCCTTTGTATAGATCTCGTATGTTATTTGTCTTCCCGTTTTCCTCTATCTCCTGAATCTTCTGCGTCAGATATTCTCACTTAAAAAAAAAATCCCTTTCGGTAGGCCTACAGGCTGAGATAGATTTCGAAGTTTCGCTGGGAGCCTGGGTTCGCCCCCCAACTTCAGTGCTTTTGAGAGGATGCGCCTCCTTTATCTTAACCAAAATCTCCCTGCAGCACTACACCACCACGGAGTACATCTTCACCCTCAAACGGTTGGCTGCGCCCCCAAAGGGAAGATTTGCCCCATTTATTGTAACCTACTCTTGGTCATACACCTTCATTGAAAATTTCGTTTCTCTACGTTCAATGATTTGGAAATTGGGTTTTTGGGGCGGCCATTTTGAATCCAAGTTAACGACTTTTTGAAAGTTTTCTTATTTTGTGATGACCTACTTGTGATAGTACAACTACAAGTAAAATTTCATTTATCCAGCTCAAACGGTGTGCAAAATGGGATTTTGGGCGGTCATTTTGGATCCAAGGTGGCGACTTTTCCCAAATGTTGTGATATTTCCCTAAGCTACTCGTCA
>JAGDQP010039115.1:5990-17877 GCA_022664845.1 Lepisma saccharinum | reverse complement strand
ATGGGAAAAACAAAACTGTACGATCTTTTTTTTTTTTTTCTTTGCTTCGAGGCCACTTGAAGACCAACCTCGCTTAGGGCGACCCTCGACCTCCCGAACGGATGAAAACATCGCCAGAACTGGTGGAGTGATTATGGAAGACCGTCGTAGAACCACTGATAAACTTGTTGATTTGTTTGGTGCGCCTGGAGTTCCTGCCAACGGACTTTAAGCAAGAAATTGAAAATGAAAAGAGTTGCAGAAAAAAACGTGCTTCAGCAGCAGACAGAATCTTGATTGCGAAACGATTTTTAATGGAAAACAACATGATCCAGCTTTTGCACCCGCCATATTCACTCGAACTTGCTCCGAGTGACTTTGTTTTATTCCCCAAATGAAAAAAACCCTCAAAAGAAAACGTTTTGCAGATGTGGAAGAGGTGAAGGAAAAACGACGGAGCCATTAAAAGGTATCACTTGGCAAGAGTTTCACGACTGCTTCGAAAATAGAAAACTCGTTTAGATCGGTGAGTTTTATCAAATAGACAGTACTTTGAAAGCGATTCAAGTTGTAGCACCCAAAAATAAATACACACAATTTTATTACAAAATTCCGGTTTCTTTTGGTTACCCCCTCGTATATGTATATCACAGTTCCAACCGCCCCGCTGGTCTAGTGGTTACCGTCGCTGCCTACTGATCGCGGCTCAGCCAAGGAATTTTTTCCAAAATGCGAGAGGGGTCTGGAACGGTGCCCAACCAGCATCGTGATGTAATTGGGGAGCTGCTGTGAAAGACCGTGGCGTTCACAGTTGAGAGCTTCGGCTGTCCTCTCCCAACACGTCTGGTCAGCGTGGGAGCACTAGACCAACTCCTCCCTCCGGGAGAGGCCTCATCCAGTAGTGGATTGAATATGGCTGTGAATTATTTTATTTCACAGTTTTCTACCTTAAAATATCATTGTAAAAAAAGAGATGTAGTTCTAATGATGTATCAAAACTGAAGTAATCCTTGCTCGATTCGTTGCCTGGTGAGACATCTAATTAATAATCAGCTTCTCAACACTTTTCTGATATATTGCCAGTGAATCTATCTATATCCCTGATCGAGTGAGGAAGACTGTTCCAAAGTTTACAAGAGGTAACAGTGAAAGATTTAGTGAAAAAAATGAGTTACGCCGTGGAATTGAAGGAAGGGTAGTCTTGCGAGATCTCGTATTAAATTTATGAAAATCGCATATTTGCTGGAAGCGTGAGGAAAGATAGATTGGATCCTTGTTTATGAGCACTTTGTATAGGAGCATAAGCTTGTGGGACTTCCTACGTTCCCGTAAGCGGAGTCATCCTAATTTATTAAAGTGAGTCGAAAGATGATCAAATTGTCTTAGGTCAAAAATAAAACGAACGCAAACATTTTGGACATGTTGCAGTCGTTTGGAAGGTTCATTCGTAAGGTCAGAGTAAACTACATCCCCGTAGGCAAGATGTGACAGTACCAAGATAGGCAAACCGACATAGGTAAGAATGTTTTTATGGACGTAATGAGTACAAAGATGCAAAAGCTTTGCTACTTATATGGAAAACATGATCTTTCCAAGACAAGTTATGATCCAGTATTAAACCAAAATCTTTGACTGTGCACTGTAACAATATTCTGGTGTTATTTTTTTAATTACGGGTGGGGGTGGGGGGTGTAACGTTTTACAGCCAGTACTACCACGAATATGCTTGGAAGCTAAGGGAGCTTGGTATTTTTCAGGCTCTTTAATATATATATATTTATTTATTTTGAATATGGCTGTGATTTATTATTGATTTATATATATATATATATATATTATTTTCAGAAAAAGAAAGAAAATTACATTCTGTCGGAGAGGCATAACTGAAAATGTTCAAGTTTTGGGATAAACCCATTCTTTTATTGTGTACTTTAGGCATCACAGACTCAGGCCGGGATAGGATGGTGGAGCAGATGTTGAAGGGTAGTATGCCAGAGGACTAGTTAGTAGGTACTGTCCCTGAATTTGCCTGGTATGACTGAGGAAAAGCTCTGGAAAAATCCTCAGTCACAGGATGGAAGGCCACTGGGAGCGTTCCCAAAAACCTTCCAATTGCTAACCCAACGCTCAACGAACTGAGCTAAGGCCACTCGGTTTCAATTCTTATGATATGACGCTAGAGCATGTCTCAATATCTTACAATTGCAGTAAACAACTAAACTCTATCTAGGGCGCATTCCATACTTCCCACTGAAACTTTAATAAATTTTCCTGTAGAATTACGATTTCAGAAACACACCGCTTCGTCGGGTTGGAAACGATGTATTTAAAACTGATTTAATATAATCTGACAAATTATTTTAGTATTCATGGTAAATATGATCAGCTATGATAGCTTCTTTTTTCTAGTAGTTGGAACCAGATGTTCCTGTGAACACAGGCGTAGGTTTCAGACCGGGCTGAAATTAGATTCAGATTCAGATTCAAGTTCTCACCATTGTCACTTACCACACATTATCAAGGTCACTTCCGTGTACAGATTATATTTGGTCTACATTGGGTGGTAATTGTGGTAACAACGAAGACTATAAATGCAGTGGGGCAGTATTCCACTATGGTCAGGGAGGAGTGATGGAAGGAATTGGGGGTGGCAGGATAAATGATGGAATTTAAAGAATTATGTAAAATATTTATTTGTATATCTTTGTGTTATTTTCTATTTTACTTATTATAATCATGTGTATTGTGTACATAAACCGTATTAGTATGTATATTCAGATATGGAGAAAAGTTAGAAAGTACCCAAGTAGAGAAAATAGGAAAATTTGAAAGTTGTATATAAAAATGAGATGTAGAAAAAGATGCGTACAACATTTGGTTCGCACTGGGAAGAATGAATAAATATAAATATGAAATATACAAACCATGTTGACAGTACCGCCATTTCTATTTTTCCTTATTTAATGACCCTGGTAACAAAGGATATAATTCCCTAAAAGTAGTGTGTGAACAGAATTCAGTGTGGAAATATGAGTTTTTTAAATACATCCTGCTAAATAATCTTATCTGGGCCTGATTTATACATTAAACCATTTCTAAACATTAAACTATTCATTAATCATTCAAACAAGTAACACAGATTCAGCAATCAGGTTACACAATGGTTTGTTCACATGTATATTTTTTTCGCGTTTCACCCAAAATAATTCAAGTTACTGTAACGCTGTCCTATATTTAGTACGATACTTTGAAACACCTACAGCGCCTCAGGTAGAGTATTAAGGTTATACTAAATATTTCTTTGTTATGTCTTGTGTCTAATTTACACGGAAAAAAATAATATGATGGAAATCTTTTGTATTTTAAAGCTCGCGTCGCGTTTTCAGCAGACCACTTTTTCGATTTCACGGTTTAGTGAAAAGCACTTCCAAAGTATTTGTCACAACAATTACTATTCTATACAATTGTTGCCGCAAGGGTGTCACACTATAAAACAATGAATTATAAGAATTAAGAAGTGTGACTGACAGCATTTAAAACAAAACTTGAAAAGAATTACGAAGCTTTTAATTCACTATACAATATATAGGACAAGGTGACTCAAAGGGTTAATGCTTTAAAGCATTGTAGTAGTATTTTGCAGTAGTATTATTAGTAGTAGTGGTAATGGTGGTGTTTTTGCCAACATATTTTACTCATCCCGCACACACGGGTGGGTACCGTAGCATTTTACAGAGTTCCTACAGACTTCGTTATATTAAATATTCGCCACAAAATTAAAACATACTTCAGTGTCTTAATATAATTATCAATATAGGAATAATGCCTGCAATATCGTAGTGTGAGCAACAGTGATCGTGTGTATTATAGTGGTTGATCACTATAATTCCGAATCGTAAATGTCTATTAATACAATTTTCCTTTTGACGAAGGGTCAGAAAGGATTTTGTTTTTAGTAGCGTATAGAGAGAGATTTTGTAGCGTATTTAAAAAATGTGGTCATTTGGTTTTTACTTAAATATTATTTTATCTACAGAATTTTCATTACATTTTGATGGTTTTGTATATCTGTTGTACTCCCTAACTACTGTTTTACTTATAACGATAATACCCAATCTGAACCAAATATTCTCTGCTCACACAATCCTTTTGGTACATGCACTGTAAGTGAGAATGGTGGGAATTGAATAATAAAATTAATTTTATGGGCGGCAACAGCAAGGTGAGAATTGAAAGAGAGCGAGGAAACTATTTTATTTTTTTTAGAAAATCCGATACCAAAATTTAATGGTACGTTGTTACACAGTTACCACCCATTGTGGACCAAATATTTTCTGCACCCATACGTGACATTGATACATGCACACTGTAAATGGTGGGAATTGAGAGAGAGCGAAGACACCGTTTTATTTAGTAGAAAAATCAGTTACAAACATTTAATGGTACGTTGTTACCACAATTACCATCCAATGTGAACCAAATATTTTCTGCACACGGAGCTTATCTTGATACATACAGACGGTAAGTGAGAATGATGGGAATTGAGAGAGAGGGAAGAAACCATTTTATTTATTAGAAAAATCAGATACGAACATTGAATGCTACGTTGTTACCACTATTACTACCCAATGTAGACCAAATATTTTCTGCACACGTAAGTTACTTTGATTCATGCACACTGTAAGTGGGAATGTTGGGAATTGAGGGAGAGCGAAGAAACAATTTTATTAGAAAGGTGATATACTGAATGTGAATCTGTATCTTATTTTCAATGTAAATTTTACTGTACACAAAGTTATAGTTCATTCAAATGTGAATGTGAATCTGAAGCTGAATGTGAATCCGAAACTGAATGTGAATTTGTACCAAAGATGGAATTCATTCGAAAGAGAATCTGAATCTGAATCTGAATGTGAATCTGAATCGAACTTCAGCCCGGTAGGTTTCAGTTCACCTGGAGATAGATATTTGTTGAGTTTCTATGAGATTTTAGTTAAGCCACGCCATTTCTGTGAGTCCAGCAAGTCCAAAAGTTAAAAATTATCTATCTAAACATAATTTAAAAACAATAAATTTCTTCAACGTTTGTACGTAAATGCTGAAGTATAAACTGAACCTGTCATAACATATTTAGAAAAAATAATTCTTTTATCATTTTTTATTAAAAAAGTTTGATAATAAAGGGTATCTGTACTATATTTATTTTACATAACTTTTATCTTTAAAATTGGCTTTTACGCAAGTTTTTTATGTGAATTGTAGAAGAAATGTATCCAATTTAAAGCAAATTTTAAAAGGGTTTTCTTATGAAATACAATATGCACGGTTTAAAAAATGTGGTTGGTACACCAACTACGAATTTTACAAATCTTATAACTTTGTTTTGATACATTTTATAGGAAAAGTAAAAAAAAAATACGAAATTGTAATGGCCATAGCTTTCTTCGTTTCTTGAGAGTAGGGTTTATCGTAAACGCGAATTTTAAATTCTCTTTGATGTACTTTCTTATATTATAGGCTTTCGTAAATTTATTCATGATGACAATAAACAAAGTACAAAGTGTAATCATACCTCTCTTTTACAGCAGAAATATTAAAGAAAACAGACCAGAAACAGTAGGCTTATGTTTTTCCTTTCTTTCACACCGCCTCTTACCTTTGTAGAAAGTCAGAATAATAAGCCCCCGCTAATGCTTTTTATAAGATAAACAGTAGACAAAAGTAGAAACAAAATAATTTTTTGAAATCTTAATTTTAATGCAATGATAACTACTGTTGTTGGTGATTACGTGGAAGGAAGAGACAAAAAGATCGAGAGATCGAGTGAAACAAGGAACGTTATACAGAGAGTAATAGCGAGTTCGAAGCACGATAACAAAGGCAGGTGCTCTCAGAGGATGAAAAGGGCGGGGGATGATAAAATTCTATTCGCTTCAGTGAATTCATTCTCACATCACAATTAAGCTTAATCCAACGTTATAAAGTTGTTTAGTAAAAAAAAAAAGTTATCAGCAAGGGAGAAATGTATGTACGTACAACAATAGCTTACAGAACAAAAGTTTCTAAGAGAAACTACCTGATGAGTTTTTGACTGCGAAAGCAAGAATTTAGCTCAATGAAGTGTTATTTAGATCCTCTTATTTGTTGCAATATTTTGTCTTCATCAGAATCTGTATTTTATTCTACTTCTTCACTATGGTAACGCCAGAGTGCAAGATTTAATAAAATTGAAGACTCACATTAAGATATCAATTTCATATAAATTTCTTTTATGTTTTATTCAATACGTCAAATGAACTACAGCATTTATATTTTGAAGCAATTTTGTAGTGTTAAAGAGTGATTGATATCTTTGTAAGCGGAATTTGTAATTAAAAAAAAAAACTCAATTTTATAAAAAAACAAAAGAGGCGATGTACAGGGTGCTGCACAAAAATCAGCTGTTTTAAATGCAGCGAAACGGATACCGCGTTTTATTTTTATTTTTTTAAGATATTAACACATCCACTACATCCTGAGACACTGCTATTTCTAAAATTTACACAGTGAAGTTAAATGTTTTGAAAATTACGTCCTGAAGGTGACCCAAATTCGATGTTGACATTCAGACATGTGATGTTGATCTGCGATTCCAATCGTCCATGGCACATTCGAACATCTGAATAGGAATGTTTCTGATTTCGATACGGATATTTGTCATTTCTTTGTGGACTGCATCAACGATCGTTACACACTCACAGTGTGGTGTGCGGACTCCTCAAAGAAAAATTGTCCCTTTCTTTTTACAGGATGAACACGGATGAGCAGCCATGGTTACATTTCAGCGGTATGTCAACATGATTAAAGCATTACTCGCAGCTGAACTTGTACACTTCCCTTTAAATAAACCATTTTAGTTCCAGCAAGAAGGCACTACTCAGTGTAGCTATTTCGGTCTCGCTGTGCGCGAATTTCAATGGAAGCCCTGCGCCCACTTTTCGGAAACCTCATCACTTCAAGGAATAGTGGCCAGGTTACCAGATTTAACAGTTTGTGCTTACTTCCTGTAGGGGGTACTTTAAACAGAAAGTGTATGCAAGACGTCCACATATCATTGCGAAGCTGAAAAGCAATATCCGTATGGAAATCAAAAACATTCCAACGCAGATTGTCCAAATGTCAACATCGAAATGGTGATCACCCGTAGGGCGTCATATTCAAAACATCAACGTCACTGTGCACATTTCACAAATGGCACTGTAGTGTTTGTAATTTTTTAAAAAAAATACAAAGTATACTCTGCTCTTTTTCATATAAAAAAAAACGTTTTTATGCCACACCCTGTATCTGAATATCCCAAATTAATGATAGAAACTATTAAATTGTTTACGTATTTGTTCAAACCTTTCCGAAATTGATTGAACAATGCATTAAAATCGAAAAGTAGTTCAAACACGCTTAGGATAAATTTGATATGGCTCTGTGTGATCTCAAACATTACGAAGTTAGAAAGATGATGGACACCACGAAAGCTGAAAGCTTGTAGACAAAGAAATGAAAGAGAATGTAGTCACTCTCAAACAATTCAAATAGTTTCCAAGATGAAGGGCAAGAAGAGTTGCTTTGGTTTATTCGGAATAGGCGAAAAGTAGAATATCTAACCATAATAAGTTTTCGTTTTCTTTTGAAAATATTAAAAATAGAATAATTTTTTATCGGCACCATTTCATAGACTATTATTTAAATATTTTATTTTCCTACTTGTGATTATTTTAATATCAAGTTGAAAGTTGTTTCAGATGCCTAATAGAACTACAAGGAACACTCGTCAGGTGGCAGAGCCCGATTTTGAAGAAAATTCGTATGTAAGAACAATGCCTAAGTAAACCTTCACAGCCAAAATTATAGGTGTGTCGTCAAGAAATAACGACAAGGGGACCCGAGAAATATGGAACGTAGAGAGCAAGTAAATCGAATACAGAGCACGGGAAACGCCTTTCCTCTTATCAATTCTATTATATATGGAAAGCAAATGGGTATTAATGGATACTGGACAGGAGCTGATACATACTGGAGGGTAAGTATGACGACAATGACCGCCTTCTTGAAAGTGGCCATCTTGACTATGCTTCAAAATGTTTAAATAGTAAGGGGTCATGTGATATATCAATCTGTGCTGGAATGTTCCAAGAAACCCAATGATGAAGTTACTTTTGAAATAACTCTAACCCTGTACGGCAAAATGGCACCTGAAATTGTTCTGGAGAAAGTCACTTTCACCTGGCATTCCACCTTCTTGAAATTGGGACTTCATCTTCCGTTAGTGTATTTAAAATTTGATAGTGCACATCATTTTACGACCATGAGGATCATATTTTCCAACATAACGGCAATTCTTCTGTTGTTTGGTTTTCGTTCCTTCAACTGCCTCAACATTTTTCTTTCATCATTCGACTCACACATTCTTCAGGTCAATTTCTCGTACAGGACTATTAAAAAAATAATAATAACTTCATCACTTGGTTTCTTGGAACATTCTAGCACAGATGATATGTTACATGGCCCACTTACTATTTAAACATTTTGAAGCGTAGTCAAGATGGCCGCTTTCAAGATGGCGGTCATTGTTATCATACCATTCAGCAAGTATCACCTGCTGTCCAGTATCCATTAATAGCCATTTGATTTTAGTTTATAAAAGAAAAGGCGTTTTCCGTACTCTGTATTCGATTTACTTGCTCTCTACGTTCCATCTTTTTCGGGTCCTCCTGTCGTCATTTGTTGACGGCAACACCTATAATTTTGGCTGTGAAGGTTTACTTAGTCACTGTACCTATATACGAATTTTCATCAAAATCGGGCTCTGACACCTGGTGAGTGTTCCTTGTGAGAAAAAGTTTCCTAAAAATTCAATTCAGAAATGCAATCTGAAAAGTGCATGAAGAAACTCCGATTAACATTGTGATTCAGTTTTAATACAAAATCGACTATTTCAAAACTAAAGAGCTAACACAATTTTCTATTTAGTCTACCTTGTATGGCACGCGAACATCGGAAAACCACAAATCAGTATATTAGATTGTGTAACAGAAACGTAATTTAATTAACGTAGAATATAATTAAAACGTGAGTTTTTGTAGATAACACTTAACAGTTTCGACTTTACTGGGCGCGAATCAATGAAGTTCCATGGACTGTCCCTTACGGTGTACTGGAACAAACAGGCCCACTGAGCGATATAGTGGTACCACGAATTCTTTCTCGAATTCCTCTTAGCCCACTTTATTCCACTCAATTCTCCTCTTTCAAAGAAGTGGAGAGAAAGAGAAAAATAAAGCAAGAAAGAAAGAAGGGGTGTGGGGAGAAAGGCGAACAGCCAAAATAAGAGTTTAGACGACTATGAGCAAGTCTTTGAGCTGTTATTACTATCGGAGCGATTTTTGTCCCTCACTGCCCTCTCCTACTGACATCTTTCTCTCCTCTAATGCAGCGATCTTCGGACGGAGATGCCAAAGGAATGATATCTCCTTTTTCCTCTGCTTCTTTCTTCTCTTTTCAATAAGAAGGAAACGAAAGAACAATGCAGAATCATGGATGGAGAAAACGTGAGGCCATTTGCTTTACAATCGTCATTGTGTTATCGCTGGTCAAAAGGCTTTCACTGCCTCAATAATGACAACCCACTTCCAGAAACGATTGCTTATTGTCATTATTTTGGTGAAATAACCTGTACAAATGTTGCTGTTCACTAACTAACAGAAATTTACAAACGTTCACTTAAAATGTATGAATTTGCATCTAAATTTTATTCATAAGTTTAGTTGGATTAGCGAGTACATTTAAGAACTTGTTCTTGTAATAAATACTGCTTACTTATGCAAAATTATCTTCTCTAAAGAAAAGAAAGAAACAGAATGTTTCGCTGAGTGTTAGAAATGGGATTGATAGAAGTGTCCCTTACAGTTCACAGATTAGAGCATTAATAAATGAAGAGCACAGATTCCATTTTCTTGATTTGATAGGAGAGTGTTGTAAAAGTCCACAATTAGCATTGCTTATACGCCTCGTACCTGTACCTACATCAAATAAAGATTTACTTGTAATAGACGGACTATGCATACTCTATTCATGCATAATAGTTTGTTAAAAAGGTCTTTCAAAGGGCAAATAGATGGTCCTATTATCTCAATTTGGACAAAAATGGACAAAGCACGTTCTTTTTTTGTTGTCTTCAAATTTATACCTAATGTTAAAGATCTTCGTATTATTCTTGATACGAAATTACCGTTCAACAACCACAGTAAAAATATAGTCGACGAAGCCTTTAAATAATTAGAACAGGGAAAGGATTCACAATAATTCAATATTAGAAAATAAAAGTACTATGTTTATGATTGCTCCAAGATGGAAAATGCTTCTAGTATTAGAGTCCCATTCACGCCACCTATATGAACTTGGAAAGTAAGTATTTCTGAAAGAAAGATAATTAAGTTACAATTTGAAGCATATAATTGTTAATTAAAAGGCAAAATTAGTTGTGAGGGTAATAACAACTCTATGGCTTACACCCAATTATTATTAGTTAATTCGTAAATAGATAAAGGATCGTATGGGTCATTCCATATCAAATCACCTACAAAAAGATCGTTTTGGGACCTTGATGTCTTGGATTTCAATGATTTTTGGTACATGAGAATATGAAGATTCCAAACTTTTAGATTTTTGGGATCAGTGGTTTCGGAATTATCAATTTTAAAAAATTGGAAAATATCCAAAATTTCACAACCACACAATATACAAGACACCCTTTCGCTCTGCAACCACTGATACTTGATAAATTATTTAGGGCTTGTCGTAAAGATCTTTCCATGAGTTTTAATTTGATATACAACACAAACCACTGTGATAGAAAAATGACCCATCTTTCATTTTTTTTTTTTTTTTGAATCACCTTATACTGTAATATATATTTTCTTCTCATGAGATCAAAATTAAAAATTCCGTAGCTCCGAAACTCATTATTTCTCCATCTTGAAACTTTGCATACCTCTAGCCACAGCAGCTCCCCAATTGTCCTCACGATGCTGGGTCAACACCGAAATTTTTGAGCCCCCCACCGGGAATCGAACCCAGGACCGCTCGCACTGAAATCGAGCGCGCTACCGACTAGGCTACGCAGGAGCTCATATATATAAAATCACCTTATATTACAGTATAAGGTGATTCAAAAGTCCCATTACAGTCTTGTTTTCCACAAACCTACAAGGATTTGACGCAGTGCCGTAGTCAGGGGGTGGGCAACCGGGCAAGTGCCCCCCCTTACGGGATGAAAATTAATCCTGGTATGATAGCTGTAATCAATGGGCACACGTTCCCTAATTGCAACATACAGTTTAACCAAGACATATTCACACGGCAAACGTATGTTACAGAGTTATCTAATGTATCATTAGAAGTTATGAATGACTACTAAAACTCCAAATCAGATCAAAAACACTATTGAGTACAGAGAAGAATAAGGGCCCAGAGATACAACTTATCTGTGCTATTGAGCTCCCTTCGAATCGAGAGCGCAATATTCTATGAGGGGTATTCTGTGCATGCCCGTCAAAAATGCTAATGACTCTCGACAGCAGGTGATCAATTTGTCTACAGCACATGCGTCCAGTGCAAAGCTGTTTTTCCATAGCCTTTCAGAAGCTAAGATTTCGAGTATACGCAATAGAAGCTGAGAAAGTACAATAATAAAAACACCGAAGAGCAATAATCACACAATTTTCGGCTTCTGGAGGGAACTGCAACATTTCGTTTTCGTGACGATAGAGGACAAACAGATCATTGTACACAAATAGACAAATATTCAAAAATGAGCAAAAGGCTTACTCAGAACACCTTGGATATTTTCTTTACAAAATTCCGCGAGAATCGC
>JAGDQP010039114.1:0-17878 GCA_022664845.1 Lepisma saccharinum | reverse complement strand
TGAGTTCCAGTGAGTATTTTTCTTTACAATTAGATGAAAGTACTGATATCTCGGGACATGCAAATTTGGTAGCTTTTGTTCGATATGAACACAATAACAAAGTTCATGAGGACTTTTTGTTTTGTATAGTATTTCCGTTACATACAACTGCAGAAGCCTTGTTTAATATTCTTAATAAGTTTATCCTTGAAAATAAACTTGATTGGGTTAAATGTGTTGGGATTAGTACAGATGGGGCTCGGACAATGTCAGGCAGACAAAAAGGACTTTTTGTGCGTGTCCAGACTGTTGCCCCCTCTGCCAAGTGGACACACTGCAGCATTCATCGTGAAGCATTGGCTGTTCGTGGAATGCCATCCAAGATGAAAGATGTTTTCGATGCATGCGTTAAAATTGTAAACTTTATCAAGGCTCGTCCGCTTAATTCCAGAATTTTTGCTGCATTGTGTAACGAAATGGGAAGTGATTATGAAAATTTACTTTTACATTCTCTCTAAGAGAATCTGGTTATCTCGCGGAAGAGTCTCGCTTATTCGAGCTGCGTGATGAGGTGAGACTTTTTCTGATTGATTCGAAATTGGAACCAAAACTAAAGGACTGCTTAAATTACTTTTCTTGGCTTTCGACACTTGCTTATTTGTCAGATATTTTCTCGTTTCTGAATACATTAAATTCAAGTCTCCAAGGTTCCAGTGTTAATGTATTTTCAGTGGATGACAAAAGTGAGGCCACAATTAAAAAAATTAAAGTTTGGGTTCGCCGAATGGAAAATAAGGAATACGATTCCTTTTCCACGATGAACGAATTTCTGTCGACAAGTGAAACAAAACTCCCAAATGAAGATCGTGAAAGCATGAAGGAGCATTTTTCTTCTTTGGGTTCCCAGTTGAGAGCCTACTTTCCGGTTTCCAAAGAGAAAAACAATTGGATGAAGAACCAGTTTCTAAATAATGAAAATGAGCTATCACCAAATGAAGAAGACCAGCTTATTGAGTTGTCTTGCGATTCCTCGTTGAAGATGATGTTTCCTAGTTTGTGTTTGTTAAACTTTTGGTTACATGCGCGGTCTTTGTATTCTGATGTTTCGGGGAAAGCAATTTCACATCTAATGCCTTTCGCTACTACTTATTTGTGCGGGTCAACATTTTCTGCACTTGTTTATACGAAAAATAAGTACAGAAACAGACTTGATATAGAACCAGATCTGCGCCTGAAAATATCTACTTTGGAGCCAGATATGAAAAAGTTGACGGCCGGAAAACAACATCTCATTGAGTAACTGTAAGTAAACAAAATTGTTAGTTTTTGTTATTATTACTACTAATACACAATTTGCAGTGGTGTTAATGTGTATTCAGATGTACTTTCAAGTATGGAAATTGTGCGTCTTTTTTAAGCTACAGATGTTGCAAAAAGATCTATTGATACTATATGTTTAATGTTTTCCTTAGTTGTAAGAGCAGGGGTCCGCAAAGAAACTAGTAAGAAATCATGGGGTCCGCCGCCTCGAAAAGGTTGGGAAACACGGTCTAGAGGATGGCTGTCATATACAGACAAGCATCTTTAGTAAGATTTTAAGGATGGGAAAATTGTTTTAAATGTTTCTGGAAGGAAAAATATACTCTGCTTATCGGACATGGCTCATAAAATTATGTATTAGTGGTATAACTACAGGGTAACTGAACCTGCTACTGAACGGTGTAATGTACACGGTCCTAACAGTCATATAAATAATATCCCAATTGGCAAATTATTCTGTAATGTACTTAACTCAACCAAAGGGTAATAACTTCCAAGGGTAGTATCTAAAGTGTAGCCGTCAACTATTAATAATGTTTTAGCAAACATACGAAATAAGACATACTACTTTCCAGAAACCAATCTAGGCTTATTGTAATGAATAATAAATGGACCAAACCAGCACAACTGTACGAGAACGTAAGTTCTATCGCGTCAAGATTAATTCAAGCATATATGAAAACATTGGCAGTACTGAAAAACAATTTGCAAATTATATTTAGCTAAACTCGAATATCCCAATTTATTTTACCTGTACTAAAAACGAGTTAAAACGAGTCGCACGCGCTAGCCAAATATCAAACGCGACTCTACCCGAAAAACAGTGACTCGATTCAAGAAAATTACCTCTGGCTCGACTCGAAACTCGACTCAAATCGAGTTTTACCTCGACTCGTGTCCATCCCTAGCGAGATAGTTTTATTAACGATGTGAATCGCCCCATCTTACTGTCCTTAAAGGCCAGGAACGTCGAAAATTTTTTAGCCGCTTGTAGGTGCGAACTCTCTTTTTCAAGCATTCAGTTAGTGTCATAATTCTTTATATCCGATTAGGAATTTCTTGCAAAGTTTGGTTCGTTGGAATACCGTTAACAGTTCCTTTAGATAAGATCAAACCAGTTAGGAATGCTGAAATAAGAAGGAATTTTCAGTAAGCCATTATTATCCATTTTTTCAAGCAATAGTTTGAACGACACATCTAGTTTTCTAGGGAAATAAACCATTATTGTATTATCTTAATCTAACTACCAGTGTTATAATTTGAATATTAAATAGGAAGTCTATTCCTTCTCCCTTTGAATCGAGTGTCAAAGTCTCAGAAAATGTGAATATTGCATGTTTTTTTCTCTACAGATACGTGGTTTTATACGTATTTAATTACGTATATAAATGTAAGGAAGATTTCTGTTCTGCTGATACTTCTGCGTATAGGTGTTTCAGTTCGTAGTCCCCAATTCCACAATTACCATACTCCGGAACCTGAGTGATAAAAAAATATTTAAATTGAAATTGTGGGAATATAACTAAATCGAAAGTCTTAGTGATCTATTTTCAGCACTTTTTTCAAAGATGCCCGAATAACCCAAAAACAGGCCCTGGCGGACAGTGAAGCCACATTTACCAACACATATCCCAGGGAATCTCCGCTTAGTTTAGAAGTGGAGTTTATTTCACACAGTGTGAATTCATGTCGTTGCGTGAAGAATGTGATTCATGAACTATGTATTCTTGAAGATATTGAAAATTGGGAATGCAAAAGAAATCCGTTAATATGTCCATTGTGTCTCTATATTATTTCTAATCAGGTGGATCATGATTGTGTTATGGATCAGTAACTAAAAATATATGTGAGGAAACGTACGTGGAAAGTGATCGTGTATCCTATTAACGTTTTATGAATTTACCGTGTCTATATAGCAAAACAAATATTTTTGTAGTATTGACATTTTGAATATTTTTGCGGAATTTATTTATTTTTAATGAGGTTCTTGTGAGACGCAAACGCTTAATAAAGACATTGATCCTGTACCTCACAGTGACTGGAAGTATGATTTTACTTTTTTGAACATTTGTCATGTGGATGAATTAAGTAGGGTTTGTGTTTACATTTTAACAAGTTCAAATTTTCCAAGCATGTGAAAGAATTAAAAATGTGTATTAATGTTGTGCAACATGTAAGCATTTTATCCTTGGTGTGACTGCACAATTGAGTGCAGTACTTAACTTTTAAATTTTGCTGCCTTCTGGTGCCTTCTGCTGCCTTTATTTATTTGGCTCTTAAAAGTTTTTTGTTTCAAGTAAGAAACAAATTTTTCTATTCTCCAAACTTTTGTTTTTCATTTACGGATTTTTAAATAAAAGAATTGGTTTTGCTATATACTAAAACGTTTATCTAGATTATCTTTTCGTTTTATAATATTTTTACAAGAGATTTTACAATCTCATCATTTCTTTCAATATTTGTAGTATGAAAAGATGTTATATTTTTTCCTCGTACACTTAATAAATAAATACAACAGAGAATCGTCCACAAAATATAGAATTATTGTATTGAACTTCAATTTTATTGACTCGATATATTTTGCAATTAATTTTTCAAAATTTTGAAAGGTTCATTTCCCAATCTATCGATGTATTAACTCCGTCCACGTTTATCTATATAAATGACATTCAAATGAGTTGCAGCAGATGGACTTAAATTCACAGTTGATGATGGAGGATATTCTATTTGTTTCGGTAATGTGTCCACAGAATATATTCCATTAAGTCCTGAAGACTTGAACAGTCCTGAAGCACAACTTTTAAAATTTCGTCAGTGCACATCGAAATCACTTTCACTAACCAGTGTTGGCTGATATACTGTTCTATTTTCATGTAAGATAAAAGAACGTAAATGATAATAGGTTAAATACTTTACATACACTGAAGCGTCTTTAAGGCACACCGGAAACTTGTAAACTTATCAAGATGATGAGCACAACTTTGCGATGGAAATGCTAAAGCATTATAGTTTGGACATTTTATTCTATTATTCACTGTTCTTTGTAGAAGAGACCCCTAAAACTTGACTTGCTTAGTCATGGGTGTATACACTATCATTTGTGAGGTGTTTCTGGTAAGTATGTTTTAGCTTTCTCATATTCAACTTGTCCATCAATCCGCTCTATACCAAATACATGTTGACTTAAATAATCGTTTGCATATCTTAAACTAGTTATTACTTTTGACAATAGAAATTGAGATTTGAAAATCCAACTTTGGAAACTATTAGCATCTGGGTTAACTATAGCTAATTCTTTAACTGTGAAACTATTTTCTTCATTATAATCAAACGCAGAAGATGTACGACTGTTCTCATTGTTGATCTCAAACTAAAGAAAGTTTAAAGTATATTATCAGTATATACATTTCTACCTTTGTCCATCTGCATAAAGGAATCAAATTGAGCGTAAACAATACAAGAAATAGGATGTGTAGGATTTTGACTTAACCGTGTTTTGAAATTAACGGGAGAATCCTTAATAACATCCCATGTATAATCATCCAAGGTGTTTGTAGGAGATTGAATAAAAGCATAAAGTGGATATCTATGAAGATAATATGTGACCCTATGACTTGTATTTTCATGAAATATACCAGTCTCAGAAAACAGGATTTGAAAACTTCGAACGTATAACTGATTAGCAAAATTCGAGGTAAGGCGAGTGGGAGGATAAAATTTTGTTCCAACTTGTACTTCCAACTTGTTGATATTAAAAGTTTGAAAGTGGAAGGGATTTTCATAGCATTTGCCATTAAAAACAATATTTACAATAAGACTTATAATGCACCATTAGGTACATTTCAAAGAAATGTATTATTAAGATTATACGAAGTAACATTCCCAGGAATAGTATGTACTCTTCTTTCAACTCTAGTCAGTGGTAGTTTTGCAGTATCATGCCTCATAAAACAGTTTAATTGTAACGCTAAGTCGGCAGAAATATTAGTACGCCGAACGTATAGAATTACTTCTTCCAGTTAAACTTTAAATGCTCAATTTTCACCTGCCAATAAACAGAATGAATTATTACCGCGACTTAATTTTATACGAAGATTGACTTTATTTGGAAGAATACGATTTAATCTTGAAATATCTGTATGAAGTCGTCTATACATGTCAAAGAGAGCTTTAACAGTAGCAAATAGATTTTCCTTTATAAAAACCGACATTATTTTCATCGTGACTATTAAAATACCTTGCAGTATCTTTAACGCCGTTTAATGCGGTAACGCCTTGAAATATCTGTATGACGTCGTCTATACATGTGAACGGGAGCGCTACCAGCAGCAAATACATTTATAAAATCCAACATTATTTTCATCCAGACTATTAAAATGCCCTTCAGTAACTTTAACACCCTTTAACGCAGTAATGACCTTTAACTTTAAACCATGATACAGCGATTAAATGAGTTTTACTTGCATCTTCAGAATAATTAAGTTTCATAATGTGCTCGGAAAGGATACGTAGCATTTGAGGAAGAAGTAATTTTATCATTTAGAGAAACATCTATTTTTCTAAAAGAGTGTATGTAAGAATTTATTCACCGGCGCTACAATATTAGCCGGTACAACTGGTGGCACTGCCGCATCTACTTGTAAATTATCTCCATTTCCTCTTCTTACTATACAGTGAACATATCTCGTAGCTGCAGTAAGAATATAATATATTCTTATTCTGCAGTATCTCCAGGTACATGAAATTCTATAGGTCCGTGAGAAGAAAATTGTGAGATTGATCGATACTTTACCATTCGAGAAGATTCGATAGCGGTCTGTGTCATATGGACAGAAACTACATCGAATTCATTCGTACAGCAATCATAACTTTTGGTGTAAGAAACGATATTTTTTCTAAAAATATATCTAATTTTCATAGAAAATAATCCATAAAATATCTTGTACTCTTTTTAAAGTTCGTGGTCCAATACGAACTGGAGACTTACTTTCCCGTGCCCTTCTTGTACCGCTACCACTAAGCAACATATTGACTTTATTTTCAGCCTTTGTTCTTAAAGATGAACCTGCTTGGTGAACTCTTGTTTCTAAAGACTTCCTAATAGGGCGATTCTCAAGCACATCCCCAGCAACCTGAATCCCTCTTTGTAAAGCTTGTCGCCCTACTGCTTTTGGGCCTTGTTTAAGTAATGGCATAGCAAATCAAAACAGTCCTCGAAACAAACTTCCAATCCCATGTCTACGCTCATAAACAGGTCCTGCAAAGTAAGGTATACCTCTACCTCTATGCAAAACTGTATAGCTTTTTAATTCGATGAGCGCTTAAAATATCAATGTCCCGGATGCGAATGATAATTTACGGCCTGCGTGGTACTTTAGTAGTACTTCAACAGTGTCAAAGGAAAGTTTTTCTAGTGGAAAATAATTTATATTCTGAAAAGTTACGGTTTCTACTTGAACGTGATTACTATTGGTCATGTCTACAATTCATAAAAGTGATGCTTTTGTATCAACTACAACCTGTGGCTGAATAATATACGTATAATCAAATATGAGGATATCCAATGTCTAAAAATGGCTGTTTAGGAACACGACTATTATTTAAAAAATTTTGGGCTCCAAACATAGTTGTTAAGCTAATATGGGAGATAAAGGTAACGATTTTATACTTTGATCAGGTTTCACCGTGAATGTTTTAAAATTCAAATTTTATTCTAGAAGAAATTTTATTAAGTTCATCCAAAAACTGTTGAACTGTGGAATAGTATCCTTGTGCTATTTTATTTTTCACATTAAGAGTTTGGTCTAAATCATACTAAATAATATTTTGACCACCAATAGCATCATCACAAGTTTAGGGAATATGAATTTCACTTAAACCTAACATCTATGAATCATTTAAATGTATTCGATTATTAAGAATATTGAAAACTCGTCGGCTTGTTTCTGAAACAGCATGTTTATGAATAAACAGATTTTCATTCAACTCAGCTATTCATAGATGGTGGATAACATAACCATTTGACATAAATGTAACGTTTCTTACGTTTTAATACTTTTACTATTAAATAAGTTTTTGTTTTCCTACAAACACATTTAGAATTCCTCATGATAAAACGAATCTTTAATAGGATCCCCATTCCAATATAGAATTTTATATGTAATAAAATTACTACTGATACTGATCAACTAAAAGTATTTCGCGAGACCATTTCTGTAAATATCCTTTCTCTCATCCATGTATATATTTGCTTACTCGAACATAATCGCCAGGTCGAACATTTCTGCTTAACATTGTTGACCGTAGTTTTTGCCAAATTTTGTTAACATTGGAATTATTTAATTCGGTAGATGCATATTGAATGGTTGAATTTATCGTATGATTATAGCTTTTCACAAGATCTTGTAAAATATGAATATAACGATAAGTATTTTCAGTAGTAAATTTTTTATAATCTTTTCTTTCAATGTACGAATAAAACGTTCGACAAAAGCAGCTTTGATCCCAGAATATGGTTGACGCCCTGTCCTCGGAAGGGTCCTGTAGGTTGTGAAACCCAGGAAAATGAAATAAATGCGGATTATATAACAGTAAGGTGTAACAGACGCGGATATCTCAGTGTGAAATTTTATTCCGTTGAACATGAAATTGAAAAAATTTTCTCCCATATTATGTCTGGATATATTTAAGATATCTCATGAAAACCCTATTAATCTTTGTGACTATATAAAATTAATGTATCTCTCAGTTCTTATCATTTAGAAATAATGTAAGTATTCTTCTCGATGATTCCAACTACCGGTCATTTGCTCTCTTCCTCTGTTTCTCTCTTAATCAATCAATCAATCTCGCCCACTCTGCGTATTATAGTAGATTATCCCAATTGATGAATAAGGAAAGAAAACGCATTGTAAGTACGTTTGTTTTCTTTCACTGAATTATCAATTGGAAATTTCAACTACAACTTTCTTTTTTCCACTTAGACTAGGGAAATTCATAGGAACCATTACAGAGATAATCAAATTAAAACTAAACATAAAGCATACGCAAAGCAGGTGAATCTAAAATTTCGTGCCTTGCGTAACAATCGTAGAATTTTAATTTTATTTGTGACCTTTAGCATCTGAGGCTCAGGCCAGAATTTGGCGGGCAAGAGGATGTTGGGCGGTAATCGGCCAGGGGCCTAGTTTCTAAGTATGATCCTCGCATGTGTCTTTTGTAACCGAGGAACCCCTTAAAATCTTGTAAGAGTAGACAGCCATTGGAATCGTTCTCAGGACCTTCCGATTGCTAAGCCAACGCATAAACTTAACCGCGGCAGGTTGGTATATAAGCTTAGAGTTTGAATTCGTCATCCCTTATATTACAAGCGCCGATCAACGTGACATGTAATCACGATATATCAATCACTTATAACAAAAGAAAAGAAGGCATCTAAATTAAATTTAGATCAGTAGGGCTTGACTATGGAAAAAAACGAATTTCCCCAAAACAAGCTATCGCAAAAGGTCCTGTTGCTTTAATTCAACAAAGAAAAATCGAAAAACAAAATCTATTTATTTAAAAATTTATTGATTAAAGTTAATCACCATTTCTTTAATTACATTCGAAGGGATAAAAAATATTATAGATCTTCCAAAACAAAATTAGTTCTGTCTTGTATCCAAGAAACTATTAATTCTTATTTAAAGAAAAACTTTATATTTCAAAATAGAATTTGAATATTACACGACGAATGTCTTCTCAAAATAGAAAATAAATTTTATTATTTTGCGGGAGATCAAGTTTTAAACAAATGTCCTCGTTCCAACACAAACGAAGTCACTCAACGTAATTCCAGATTTGTCCAAACACTCCGTCCACGAAATTGAACAAAAGAAATGAGAAATCAAATCGAAACTAACTCTCACTCATTCACACTAAAAAGAAAATTAAAGTAACAACTTACCATTTTTCAACAGGAAATAATGATCATAGAGGAAAAGATTACCATCCCAACTGGCGTCCTTCTTTTGACTCTTAAAAGCGGTAACTGAACAACCCAGCAATGAAAATTTCGAACAGTTAAACAAATCCATAAACGATCTACAATTCGTTAACAACGATTTAATATGAATTCTTGAATTATAATTACTATCTAAGTAAAAAATCTTGAAATGTTAAAGCAAAAGCATTTATGTTGAGTCACCTTAATCAAAAAGTTCAAATGTGTCCTGATATCTACTAAGACATTTCAACTCAACAACATTCGCCTAAATGTCACAAAATACAACTTCCAATTAAGAATTTCTTAATTCAGTTAATTACAGATTAAGAACAATTATTAATAATCAATAATTGTTATAGAAATTTACTTTTATGATTTAATGAAACTTTTACCCCTTTTAACACATTTTAATCAAAAGTCAGATTTAACTTCAACAAAATCTATTTAACCACGTTTACTCCTTTAAGACTGAACTTCAATTAAACCACGTGTTACATAAGTTAAATATTAGAAACAAAATGAGAAAGAGTTAAAAAGAGAGGAAAAATATTCCTATTTAAAGAGGAAAAACCGGAACTGAAATTTTAATTACTAAACAGTTAAATGTTGCTCTGAATTTATCACGACTTATATCTGAATACGAAACAAATTTAGATCTTACCAACGTTTAGTTTAAATAAAAAATTACTTTACACATTCACAATTAATTCACTAAACTATTTTTAGCACTTTATTCTAATTATGAATGAATTCAAAAAAGCAAACCTAAATGAAACTTAAACAATTTAATTTTTAAGCTCACTAATTCTATTAAGATTAACTGAAAATCAAACTAATATTACTCACTGGCGTTTCCCTATCAACTTAAACTGAATTAATTGAATCCACACGAGAAATCTCTAATAGAGAAAAAATATTGAATTAATTCCGAAGCTGAAAACAAATTGCCTCCTTTTCACCCATTTGACATGACTTCACGGAAGACAACCAAGCTTGAAGCAATGACTCAATAACACGCAACACCGATTCAGCGAAGAATCAAGAGACTTGAACGAACAATCTCCTTTCTCAACCAAGAACCATTCTCGATCAAGAACCACACAACAGTGAAGTTCTCTTCTTTTCCACTCAAACCAGCACACCTAGTAAAAGTTGAATAACGAAAAGCCTTCATTGTTGCCTTTCAAACCCTTGCTCTCTCGCAACCTTTTACAAAATTAAACCAAATCATAATAAAAAACAACTATTTTTATACAACTATAAATAAATGACTTAAATGAATGACAAGGGGTCCATTACAAAGAACCCCTCAAGCCGAGAAAAAAATTATAAATATGATTTTTTCATAACACAATAAAATGGTCTTCAGCCTCAAAATTTTACATAAATGGAAAGGCGTACAATCTCATGAAGACTTAAACGCTTTGTCATTCCATTGCAACAAATAAGCTGAAAAAAATAATTATCCTATAAAAAAACAAATTCCAAATATTCAGTAAAGGAAACTCAAGAATGAAATTGTCCTTTTGAAAAGTATGTTAATCTAATTCAAAAATAGCAAATTGGAAATCACTATAAGATATTTACAAATTAAAAAAAAATTCCAAATTTACTATATTTTAAATTTAATTACTGAAAATTACAAACATGAAATCAAATTCATTAACTTAAATTTACATTTTCAAGAAACTTGATTCAGTTTAGAATGAAAGAAAAAGTAATTTGATTTACTACAAATAAAACTACAATAATTGAGAACAGGAAACAAATGATAAAAATCCAAGTTAACTAAATAACAAATCATCAAAATAAATAAAAACAGGTAATGAAAACATTGCACTTTATTTAACAGTGATTAATTCCTTCTAGGAAAATATTTTTTATTTCGGAAACGTGCGCTCGTTTTTTAATACTATCATCAGAAACATCTGATACCAACACTGTGTTAGGTGTCAAAAAAATTTCTATCAAATATGAACCTCCCCACTTGTCACTAAGACTTTTAGTTATTCAATCTCTCAACGAAGATTTCACCTGTGTCTTTATCAAAATCATATCGTTAACATTTATTAACACAGTTCTATTTTTCTCGAATACCTTTTTTGCTTATTCCATGAACAAGTCATATTTTTCAAAGCCTGTTTCCAAATTTCTATGCTTTGATTACCCTTCAGATCATCATCTGAAATCTTCAACCTATTCTGAAACGGTGTGTTAACTGAGCGATTAAAAATAGTTCAGTGGGAGGAAACTTTAAACCAACAACGTCCGCTAAATTTAAACTGTATTGAATTTCCTGTAATTTGCTTCCCCAATTAGTTTGAGCCGGACTGAAATATACACGCAATGAACATTTCAACGTTTTAATGAATCTCTCGGAAACATTAGCTTCGGCATGGTACGGTTAAATTCGGATATGACCAATGCCTAGACCATAAAAAACATTTTAAATTCTTCAGAAACAAAAACTGAAGGGTTATCGGTAGATACTGATTCAGGGAATACGAACCTACATAATATATCGTACAATTTACTGGTCAAATTTCTGGAATTCAATCTTCTGAACTATTACACCATTAGATAACGAGAAGCATTGCCAACACATATAAGAATATATGGACATTGTTCTGAACTTGGAATAGGCCCATCACATCAACCATCATATTTTTATTAACCCGTTCCACTACTTCAGAACCCAAATTTCCCATTTTCTTTTGGTTACTTTCGTTCACCTTTTGACAGATATCACAGCTTTTTACAAACTATTTTACTTGATTAATTAAATCATTCCAAGTATAACGCCTCATAATTTTCCAAGCGGTTCTATAAATCCCAACATGTCCACCGCTTAAAGTCTCATTATAGTAATATTCTAATATCATATTTTTAGATTCGTAGGAATTACGATTTTTCAAGGATTATTAACTGCTTTAGTTTTCTTAACAAAAACTCCCTTTTCAATCCTATAACCGCTTTTCCAGATTCAATATCAACAATGATTTTTCTTAAACATTCATCTTGACGTTGATGTTTATTTATAGGCCCATGAACTTGAGGACACTTCCAGAAATTAACCATGGCAACATTTTTCCTCAATAGCCCAGATCCAAGTTCGCTTTCTATCACATCGAATTCATATGGATCATAAGCCCTTGACAAAAAAATCAGAAATCTTATTTTAATAAGACCTCACATGTTTAATTTGAAATTTAAATTGACTCAATTGCTCAATCAAAGGACCATATTTCAATAACCTCTTAGCTACTTTCAAAATCCAACATAAAGCCCGATTATCTGTATAAACATCGAATTAATTAAACAAAAAATGTTGATAACGAGAAATGGTTTTTACCAGTGAAATAAATTCAATTTTATAAATTGAGCGATGTTTATCTGCTTCTGAATGTTGTTTACAGAAAAAGGCAACTGGCCTCAAGTAAAGGAATTTTAAGGCTTCTACATAAAACTGCTATTGGTAAATTACTGTTTAACATGTCACTCCCGCCTCACGGCTGCAAAACAAGCTAATATTGGTAAATCTCCATTTAACATGTTATTTCCGCCACTAATCCCCTCTGGCGTTTATATTTTGAAACTAATTATTTACAGCCATCTATTGATGTTATTGTTAACTACCTGCATCATGTAAATTACCACCACTACTCCCCTCCAGCGGTTATATTTTGAAACTATTTAATTATTTACTGCCATCTACCGCTGTAATTATTAACTATCTGCATCATTATTAAGCAGCCGCTTTGCATCAGGTGAATACCGTAATGGTATATTTAACATGAGACATACTCGTGTAAATTTGTTACTGCCACGATAAACTTGCTTATTGCTGTAAAAAACGGTGAAGTTTTAAAAATAATATCAAATTGTGTTATTAGCTTTTTCCCTCTTGAAATTGTCAATCCATTTTTTTTATGAATTTGCTTTGCTTCTCCCTTCATTGCATGTGTAACACCGAAAGTTTCTACAATAGACTTTGCTTATTTAAAATGTTTTGTTGGTTACACTGATTGTCAGTGTGTGTTTTTTTTTATCCATACATGTGTGGGTGTGTATCTGCGCATATATGAACTTGACGTGTTAAAACCCCAGTTACATAACCCAACCTTGATTTATTCTATACTACTAGAACACGCCCATAATAGCAGGAAATAAATAATAAGAAAGTTTGAATAAATTCTGACACGAAATAACAAATCTTTTCAATTTATTTCCTGCTATTATGCATGAGATAAACAGGAAAAATTCTCCTTGACTTCCAGAAATGTATAGCAGTGGAATAAAAGAGGAAATTTAGATAAAGAAGTGATTAAGGTTGTGTGGTGATGTGAGCTATTTATGAAGAGAAAATATATTGTTCTCGTTTCCTGGCTACTTCATATAAATGACGCTGGTAGCTAAGTGTTCATATTCGCTTATGGTATTGAAAGCCTTTTGTCGATTATAAGCAAACCTAGGTTTGTCGATTCTATAACAGCAGTGATTACTCTCGTTTGCCAAGTTACGTGTACTATATTTATTGCTTGCTATGCGAAGAAAATTTGGTTACTAAAACTAAATTATTACGTGCAGTATGTTTCTAGTGCTTCAAAGTTAGTAAAAAAACTGGGGAAATTGTTTGAGCCGAAAATCTAATGGTCTGTGGTATTAGCTATTGAAGATCAATGGAGAATCAGTGCTTTTTTTGTGTACATGAACTATATTCAAGTATTAGGCATTTAAAAAAACTAGCGTAAAAAGAAAAACTTTTTTCTTAAATATAGTTCATTTTCCCACTAAAAAAGAAATGGAGAAAATTCAATGTTCAGAATGCAGTGGCTTATTGTTAAAAAAGAACTATAATACCCATATCAAACGTAAACATCATCTTAGAACTGAAAAAGAAACAGAGCCTTCTACAAAAAAGCAAAAATTAGCAACTGTTAATTGTGCTATGTGTTATGAAGAAATTGTATGAAAAATTTTGATCGACATATGAAAAATATGCATTCGTATGTACCAACGAAAAGTGCCTTATGTCAGACATTCGCTGATTATGAACTCGCTAATAGCGGCAGTGGAGATACGCAGTGTTTTCTCGCTTCCATAGAAAACAATTGTGTACATTTTTTGGAGAAGCAAGTTAGTGAATATGATACAGTTTTGAAAATCAATTTTATTTTAAGTGCTGATTTTGTGAAAATGGGTGGAAAAACAGTGTTTCCCAGTACATAGCAACAATAAGTTATTCTCGAAATCTGTGGTTTTGGGAGAAACTATTAAAGAAATATTGGAGGAATTACAGGTAAATCAAGAGGACAGAGCGATTAAGGGTTCAGGTTGGTCCTTATCCTCTTCTCCTAATCATAGACTTGAGGTGCATGTTAATTCATTTAATCCAATTGCTGCGTCGTGTCATATTAAACTCCCTAAGTTTATTGAGAAGAAACAAGTTATTCTTAATGTTAAAAATAAAGACTCAAATTGTTTTTTGTACGCTGTGCTAGCTAAACTTAACCCTGTAGACTGAAAGAAAAATGCTAATCAAATTTCTCACTACGAGCCTTATGCACATGAAATACTTTCCATTTTTGAAAATAATAACATTCATTTTACTGTAAGCATACATGACGTTCCCAAATTTGAGAAGCATTACAACAAAATGTTTCCCTATGCTCCAATTTCTATCAATGTGTATGGTATAGATGATAAAAATAAAAATGTCTTTCCCCTTCATATCAGCAAACATCAATCTAACGGAACTAGCATAGAATTACTGTGTGTGAAAAACGAAACAGTAACAACAACAACAGCATCAACATCATCGGCATCAACATCACGGACAGTGATTACTCATCATTAATGTTTAATAAGAATTTTTTCTCGTTTAGTGAGGAGTCAAGTTACTAATGACAAACGTCATTATTATTTCTGCAAACGTTGTTTATACTACTTTATAGATGAACATGAACAAACAGAACATGAAGAAACTCGATTCATTATGTCTATTCCTGGTTCGGTTGTTAAATTTAAAACCGACCCTTCATTTCTAAAAGCAGATGTTGTAATAGTAGCAGATTTTGAAAGTTTTTTGAACCCAGTTTGTGAACATCGAGGACAAAAATCTATCAACATTCAGAAGGATAAATTAGATAATTACTGTTTCAAAATTTGCTAATCAGATCAAATCCCAACCGAAATTCACTTGTATAGAGGTGATAATCCAGCGCAGCATTTTCTAAAAAGTTTGCAGGAGTTAGAACAAATTAATAGATAAAATCTGGATTTGGCGATGAACCTCTTAACTACACCGGAAAAACTCGATTACGAACAATCAGAGCAATGCTCTATTTGTGACGAAGAATATACTGAAGATAACTCAACCACCACCATCATTTATCAGGAGCTTACCTTAAACGTCTTTGCAATAATTTCAATTTGCGAGTAAAAAAAACAAAATTTTATAGGATGTTTCATGCACGGATTATCTTCGTATGATGCGCATCTCTTCATGGAAGAATTAGGTTGTATTCCAGGTGATATAAAAGTTCTTGCAGAAAGTGAGGAAAACTATATTGCAATTTCAAAGTGCTTCCATCTCGAAAATGGTAAAAAGATTGAATTAAAATTTTTACATTTGTACAGGTTTCTGCCATACTCTTTAGATGAATTAGTAATAAAATTAAAGCCGGAAGAACTGAAATACAGTCATGCTCATTTCCCTGATGATGTAAAATTTGATTTAAGTAGAAGCAAGGATATTTTTCCTTATGATTATTTTACTGACGCTTCGAAATTTAATGAAACAAAACTATCTCCTCAAACAGCATTTAATAACATACTTAAGGGTAGTGAATGCAGTAATGAAGATTATTTGTTAGTTCGACAAGTATGGGAAATATTCGATTGCAAAACATTTGGAGATTTTATGATCATTATCTAACCACTGATGTTTTGCTAACAGCTGATGTGGTAGAAAATTCCAAAAACACATGCATCATTTCATATGGAATTGATCCTTCCTTCTCATACACATCACCAGGCTTATCTTGGAAAGATATGCTCTATAAATCTAAAATCGAATTAGGATTATTTTCAGATATTGATAAGAACTTGTTTATCGAAAAATCAATCCGTGGTGGTGTATCTCAATGTAGCTTAAGGTATATTAAAGCTAACAATGAGTTTCTCGGTAGTGAATTCGATCCTCAAAAAGAAACCTCGTTTGTAATGTACCTGGACGCGAATAATTTGTATGGTCATGCCATGAGTATGCCTCTTCCCTATGGAAAGTTTTCATGGGATCCAACACCAGAAAACTGGGATTCGAACAAAATTCTAAATTATCCCGAGGAAGATGAACGAGGTTTCTTTGCAGAGGTAGACTTAGATTATTCTCAGAACTTACATGATGATCAAGCAGATTACTCTTTAGCAGCTGATAATGAAATTCCTCCTAACGGGAAACAACGAAAATTACTACTAACGCTAAATCCGAAAAGAAACTATGTTGTACATTTTCGATTGCTAAAATTTTATCTTGCTCACGGTTTAAAACTTGTAAAACTACACAGAATTCTATGGTTTTCTCAATCAAAGTGGCTGAAGCCTTACATAGATCTAAACACCAAGCTGCGCACAGAGGGAACAACCAATTACGAGAAAGATTTTTACAAACTTCTTATCAACAGCGCGTTTGGGAAAACAATGGAAAATGTGAGAAAGTATACTGATATAAAACTTGTTTCTGATAAAAGAAAAGCCAAAAAACTCATTGCAATGCCGCAATTTAAATCTAGAACAATCTACTCAAAAAATTTTGTACTTATTTATATGCTACGAAAATTCACAAAATTAAACAAACCTGTGTATATTGGAAGTGCGATTTTAGATCTTGCTAAATTAGTAATGTATAAATTTCATTATGAAGTGATGAAACCTCGATATGGAGATTACACGCTTACTATTGTTTACACCGACACGGATTCGTTAGTCTATCATATTATTTGTGAAAATTTCTGCAAAGATATGCGTGATGATTTAATAGACTATTTTCACACATTGAATTATCCTGTGAATAATCTATATAATATCCCATTAATTAACGAGAAAATACCTGGTAAAATGAAGGATGAGATGAGAGGTATACCTCTTGAAGAAGTTGTTGGATTATGATCGAAAGTGTATGCTATGAATACAGTAGAAAAGGAAGAAACAAAAATAGCTAAGGATGTGAAGAAAAATATTGTGAAAAATGAGATTACGATTGATGATTTTAAGAAGTGCTTGTTTTCTGATGAACAATTAACGAAAGAGCAACATCAAATTCAATCACGTAAGCATACACTTTCGACACTAAAGCAACAAAAATAAGCTTTAGACCCTCATGATGATAAACGTAAAATTCTTCATTGTAAGATACACACATTGCCATGGGGTCATCGAAGAATTGTAAATAATGATGCTGAAATAATTTGTGAAGTGTGTCAGCGATCCTCAACCTCTAAATGAGTTGTATTAATTTTCATTTCTGAAACAGTAAAAGTTAAGGTAAGGTTTGTACATAGTTATTATCAAGCTTGTTGAGATGTTAATAAA
>JAGDQP010039113.1:2209-12260 GCA_022664845.1 Lepisma saccharinum | reverse complement strand
ACTAGGTGTTATGTTTGACGTCCCTTTTATGACGCAGTGCAAAACTAAGGTTGAATACTAGTTGCTACGTTTGACATTGTTTTTATGAAGCCATGCAAAACTAAGGTTGAATACTAGGTGTTGCATTGGACGTCCCTTTTATGAAGCAGTGCAAAACAAAGGTTCAATATTACGTGTTACGTTCGTCATCCCTTTCAAGATGCAACTCAAACCTATGGTTTAACACTTGTGTTTGGATTTAAGGGTGCCAGAAACTCAGTTATGTTTTGGTTTCTTTTAATGAATTGTTCTAAGATTTAGCAAACTCTTTCCGTTAGCGAAACTATATATTTGGATTTTACAATGACTTCAGGTTAGTAGCCGTTTCTAATTTTTAATTTGCGTGGCAGTAGGAATTGGGCCGATGTTTATATTCAAGGTTGTATCCAGACATTCGACTAGTGAGACTTGGAAAAGGGGAAATTCAGGCAAACTTCCGTTCAATGATTGGTATAAGCAGGACTCAACTTTCACACATTAACCGCAGTCGTTTACTGTAACCACTACACCATCGGCGCTAGGTTTTTACAATTAACTTTTGGTGAATTAAGGCACTATGGTTTCTGTTAAAAAGATAGTGTGTGTTTAAAAAATGGAAGGTAAGTTTGGAAACTATACTTTTTAAGAAGTTAACTTTTGTAAGATTTCTCGCTCTCAATCTTGCCATAAATACAAAGCAAGAAGGTGTAAAAAATTATGGTTTATTTTTGCTGACAGAAGGAATTCGAAAAACAATTTTCTTAATGGAACCCATTTAAATATAAAAAAATAGCATCTGCAACACAGCGAACATAGAAAACTTCCTCTCTCTGCATGGTTCATAAGCAGGCAACACGAATATCGTCGGAAGTTTAAAAGAATAAAGTAACACAAGCGACATTTTCATTAGGTATGAATATTTAATTAAAATTATTCTTTCAAATTTATTTACAATACATATAATTTCTTCTAGAACAAATAAGATATATTTGGATTGATTGTGTATCACAGACACCATTCTATCACAACCATATAACAGACTGGCAGATTAAATCTAAAAAAAAAATTCAACTTGGAAATCAAGTGAAGAAAACCGTAATAATAGTTTGTACATGCAGATAACAACATCATCTGTACAAAATTGTATCTACATATAGAAAAATATTTATATCTCTATTTACAAGTTTTGTTACATAAAACAGATATTCCAATATAGTTCCTTAGTATTCGATGGTAACGTTCATATATTAATAAAATAATATTTTATCTATGTGCGTTTTAATACAAAGGCGGAATATAATACTGTATTTTTAAATCGTTTTACAATAAATACATTCTTGGGCAATATATATATACATTTACTTAGTTGTAAAACTCAAAATAAAACGATTATTTATAGAAACAATTTTGTTCTTTTGCCTACCGACATTCTAAAGCATTTTTCTTTTTTAATTTGTATTGCGAACTTGTTTCGACCTTTAAGAAATAGAATGGAACTGGTCTGCTCAGTCTCAACATCATAAAGGTATGTGCGTAAAATAAAGGTTCTGAATTAGGATGCAAGTCAGATAACGGAATAAGCCACATTCCCTTAGAAATTGAAGGGTTTTACATTTCTGGAAAGTCCTACCATCTATTATTTCAATTTTTAACTATTACATATGTAGCTTATACCATTCAGTTAATGTTTGACTACACATTCTTTCTAAGGATCATATATCTTCACATATCAGTTTAATCTTGGTTCAATTCTCTGACTGGGCCCACAGTTATAGTATTCTGTTATTTTATGTTGCTAAGTTCTGTACTCAGTACCTTCACACAATTTATTCTTTCAATATATTCAATTTGGGAAAGGTTTGTAATTTTCTTTACAGATTGATTTATCAAACCTCAAACTCTCAGTAAAACATATCCAACGTATCTTAACCTAAGTTAGTTAATTAATATTTATTACGAAAACGTAAAATTAAACTGTTCAGGCTGAGTACATTAAATTTAAATAGTTTAGACGTTATATTGTAGCCGAATCATGGGTAAATCCTTCGTACTGAAATAACTTTCTAGGTCGTGTACAAGGGATATTTTTTTTAATGTTCGAAAAACAATTTTATTGAAGCGATTTTATTCAATTTTGTATTTTAAACCCTAAACTGAAACACGAAATTAATGTATAAGTAACCACTAATGCCCCAAACGATAAGACATTTCAATTTAAAAATGTAAAAAAAATGTATTTCCACTCTCCAGTTGGACATTTAAGAGGTAGGCTACTTATGTGCATTGTAAGTTTGTCTCAACTACACGTAAAATGCTTCCTGCCAACAATAACCTAGATTGCTCGTCATTTTTTTTTTAGTCAGCGTCGTCGTCGTACGACTTCGCCTGACTTAGATGATAATTCGTGGTAGCTTCTGAGTATACAAAAACAGTAAAATGTGGTTTCAACAATATTTCTATCACTTTGAAAAGATACACTGTTTTTTAAAATATTTACAGTTCTTATTAGGAACTTATATTGCTTTAAAATTTCCATGTACGTTTCAGACAAAAAGCAACTATATATTTTAACTTTATAAGAGCTTAGATATTGTGAATTTGTCTAGCAATTCTGCCTTTGCTCATTGTTTTTAAACTCTGAAAGAACCACTCACGTACAGTAGAAGTTATATTCCAGAATATTAAGTAATAACCTTGATGCAGTATCACACACTCAGTATCATCATGATTGCATTAAGTGCCCTTGAGCAATTCAAAATTAGGAGAAACGTATTTCATTCAGAGCACAAAACAATGTCTGAAGGCAGTTCCAGGCACTGTTTTCATTAAAAAAAAACAAATGAAATCACATTGTTTTAAAACAATCAGTGGCATCGACTTAATGTATTCATGAAGTGTAATTGTAATTGCTCCAATAAGGTACTTCGACTTCACATCATCATCTAACACTGACTGAACATCCAAAGGTTCGAAACACAACATATCTTCTATTCTATCCTACCCGTCTTATAAAAGTACTTTCATATCCTACTCCATAATGAAAAGATTAACAAACTGAACTACACATATATCAGTTCATCACATTCATTAAATAACTATGAACATCCATCTTTCAGTCTCTGCTGAATTCACATAAAGGCAAACCATTCTCAAGACTAAAAATTCATTAATTCCTGCATAGCAAATAAAGAGTTTATGAAAACATTCCGCGAGAATTCATTAGTACTCAAAACAGAATATCAAGTATTCAAAAGCTCTCCATGGACTACCCTGTCAACATTCGACTGACCAATTCATTTGTAAACACTTAAGTTCTTCGGTTCAACACTTGAAACGTTGAAATTTACAAAGAACATTGAAAACAAGCAATCTGTCTTCTATATGTACAAGGCTGATTGTCTATTATTATCATGGATTTCCCCCCTTTTACTTTAGATTGCCTTTCAAAATTTCATATGTGATTGACTACTTAGTCAACCTACATTTAACGTTCATTATACGTTATGTTATAACGGGTAACATTCGTTGAACTACGATTGAATAAACATTTGCTCAATATTTGTGTTACCTAGGTTACAAAATCCTGTATGCTTTAGTATAGTGCCTGATCACTTAACTACAACTATAAATACACCCTCTGGTACTTTCCCCTCTTGTTTTTTCAATTGCTCGATGTCTCTGTGTATTGTACAGTACGTAGGTGAGTGTTATTCTTTAAAAAAAATGGACGGATTTCCTGAAAAGACCTAAACTTTGGAAGGTTGCAAGATTTAACGAAAAAAGGTACAAGAAAACTATAGTGTCCTTCGCACACAGCCAGGTAAATAACTTTTCCTTCTTTTAATACTTCATGACAATGGCTGCCACACCGAAAGCTAGCCACACAGCCAATACTTCTTGATATAAATTTAATTTTCATAGTATAATATGGAAATACTTGGCTGTCTTATAGTTATATGTGTTGCACATGTTTCTTAATACCTCAAAAACAAAAACAAAATCTACCATCCCAATTCCAGACAGCAGGATTAGCACGCTCATTTTCTGTGTGCGTGGTCCCAGGTTTAAATCCGACTGCTATCGATTCGGCGCAGTGGTTCGAAGCTATCTTGGACCAAACAAACTGCATAAATATTGTCCTTAGGCACTCAAGCTCACGTTACCAATCATCTAAACAACAACACTACCGTATTATTAAAAAGTTGTCTGGCACAAGAAGACAAGATTAAAGAAAGAAATCATCCGATAGTACTTTGTGAGGATTATATGACTGTTCTTAGTTGAGCTTCTCGCTTAATCAGATGATATCAAGAACAAAGCATTGTATATCAGTGTCGGAGGGTGGATGATTCTTTTCTGAATAAAATTGGCTAGTTGCTTCTTTACTCCAACTTTTATCCACGATTCTTCACTAGCAGATAAGAAACCAGGAAAAAAGATGTGTATTTCTAGTTTCACAGGCACATACCTAGTCATAATTATCGTAAATGGCCCTTCAGGAAACCCCACGAAACCGTTTTCTCTATGTTGTAATGCTCTGGTTCGTTGCGAAGCACCTCTCTCTCTCTCTCTCTCTTACAACCAGTAATAAGTATGAAGTAACAAAGAAATCCACTGAAATAGCAAATACATAATAAAACTTTCAACGAAGAGCACTGTTCTAAATTAAATTCAATATAGAAACAAACAAATAAAATCTACTTTAAAACGTTTCTGAAGAAGTCGAAGTTTAGTACGAGCGTAGCTTGATGAAAAAATATAAAATTATTAAACTACAAAGAAGATGTTATAACATCGAAATATGTAAGGAAGCTTAAAGTTTCAGTTAAACCAGCATATGCTGATGTGTATGCTTGTGAGAGAGTGAGTCCCTCAAATACACCTTAATGTTAAGGCACTCTTCATAAACATTTTCAATCGACACGTTTCACTGCACGAACTTTTCTTATTCCTACCAACATTAGGCTTAAACCTAACTTGTACTTGCATTGATTTCTTGAAACCACGACCTCAGTTATAAAACATTACAAATAAAATCTTAACTACGAGCATTTCTTAAGTTTTACGTTCCATCTACATGTAGTTATAACACTTTAATTTACGTAACACATCAGGTAATAATAATAGGAAATATAACAGTATGTAACTTATATACGTGCAAACACTGCCAAACTATACAACTTTAATAATGCACACACACACGTACTTAATGCTTAAATACTTAGTTATTACCTCGCATCTTTTTTTTTTCATTTTCCCCTTTGTACCTAAGATGAGCATTCACCGGAATTATTTCATGAATAGACATTCTTTAAAAAGTTGATAAAAAACGTTCAAAAGAGTAAAGATTAGTTGTAATTCTTTACATGGACAAGATCGCCCCGGAATGTTATCAGTAAGAATTTACGTAGATAAAACTTAATTCCATATGACTATTTAAAACAAAATACACAAATACGATCATTGTATGAACTATACCAGTCTCTCTTAAGAATGTGAGCTATATTCGTTCATTTTAACATCCATTTAAATATTCCAACACACTGGAAATTATCAATTGCAACGTTTTTGGAAGTGATCAACAACAGAAAAAAAAATCATGTTAATCTTCTCCCTTTCAATCTAGAAAGTGTACAAGGGTTAATTTTGTACAGGAGTTTAAGCGTTCATTTCAATGTGTATGTTATATGCAAGGGACATTGAAAATATCTTGATTATAACATTCCCTGTCTTTCTTTTTAACTAAATACTAAACATCACAACCAACTGAATGTTTGTATTCTATATTGTACAAAGGTACATAACTTTAACAGTTGCAAACTTCCTACTTATTTACATAATCGTGTACAATACTTTCTTTAAACAAATATTTTTTTAAAAGAAAATTAATAGTTATTGCACATTATTTATGTGTTAACATATTCATAAATGTAATATGCTTCTTTCTTTAAAAAATAAATTAGTTCATACATTTTATTTCTATATACATAATGAGATTGCGTTTTTAAAACCCATACGATAAGTACATTCTCAATACGACAATTTAAAATAAAATGATATATGTCTATAATTGCGATTACTAGAAAACACTTTGTTTTGTATTTATGATTACAGTAAGATTTAAAATTATTTTCTTCTTCTAAAAAGTACTTTTTTATATAAAAATCACAATATCATAATAAAAGAGCTCCTTATATAGAACCTCTAAAATCCTGTACAGTATATTATTTGAAGATAACTTACTTTATATAAAAATAGTGTTTTTTGTGTATATTGTGGTAATGAAGGACATATTTCACAACGCTGTTCTACTGAAATACTGTTGCTACGTTTTATTCCAGGTATAATACTGCTGTTAATCATTCTATCAGACACTATACGTGTACGCTAAAGCATCATATATCCACATACACGCACATCCTTCAATGCAGTCTCTTTACTTGCGGCCTTCAATGCGGCCTTTAATTCTCATTTCATTCTCTCTACTATACACACTGTTTCAGGATTCCTTTTTATCTAAAAAAAAATCACATCACATGAATCCACTTCTTTAAAAACACAATCTAAAAGTTTCGTAGGAACTGTCACTGCTTACGTTGGTTCAGTCTTACTGTTTTACCTATTAACATCTGAATTGCACGTAGAACTTTGTTTTCACCTCTGTTGTCTTCACGCTTCTTCATTGCTCGAAATTCTTTCCATTCTCTGTTAGTTTTGGGATTCTTTGGACCCCATAATCCAGTCGCACGGAAGGAAGCTTTGATCATCTGAAATAAAAGTATACATTGATTTTAATCAAAGCTGACATACATTAGAAATTAATGTACACTGGAACACTTCTTCACAGACATATGGAACCCTAACTACAATGATTTAAATGTCAATATTTCAAAGCTGAAATTATTATTCTACTCAAAGATTATGGACAGAAATACCCTCTTGTAATTTTTGTTAGCTATAAGAGAGTGTTAGTTCAAGTACGGGTTTAATCGTATATACATCTTTCATCAATATTCAAAGGCCAATATTAATATTCCTCACTATTTATTAGAATGCCAAGGAATATAATACATGTGATATATTCATAACCAAAGTAGTAGTCAAGACAACATCGCATTATTATTATTATACATCATTCATATTCCATTGTTATCCCCAACAAAGAGTTGTTAAAAATTTTATCCAAGATACAGAATGAAAGGAATCGATATATTGGGGAAAAGAATGGTGCTTATGGTTCCCAACAAGCCGGAATTTCACCGGTAGGACCACTTCTGTGATTAAAACCGATAGCCGGTAGATGCCTCTTACCATTCCTACATATGGTCGTTATTTTCTGATAATTTCTATAGCGGAGACAATAATCATATTTAAAAACCAGGGTTCCAGTTCAGACTCGTCAGTCACTGTTTTCTTGGTCTCTGTTGTTTGTCTGTCCTTGTTATTTGCCTCTTTTGAGTGGGGTCATGGTCTCATTTCTTTGATACCTCTTTGTATTGATTATACCAATTACCTAGTTTAATTTTCAGGTCATATATATTTTTTTTAAAGATATTTGCTATGTCACAAATTGTTTTGTTGCGTACACTTGTATTGTGGTTTACATATTAAATATTCTGTTTCTGTTGGAAAATATAGTCATGCAGTTGGTTGCAACCATTTCTGATCTATTAAAGTTGAGATATACATAGTTCTAAATTCCGGTTTTTTTATTTTTCTGCAGCGAGGGGCATTTCTTGGTATTGTTCACCAATCCTGGTTTAAGTCTTTTCCCTGTACAAGGAACGGTTAGTTACCCTTGTACTTTGTTTCTGTACCTTTTTGCAAACACTTCACGTCATAGCTAGTTACGAATGGAGGTACCGGTAATTATGTTTCCCATAGTTGGCAACCCTAAATGGCGAACAAGGACAAATTTATGGCCGGTAAAACAATAGCTTCACATGTTTGTAAGTTCTTATGATTCGCTAGGATTCAATACAGAAGCAGGTAATAGCTTAATTTTGAGTAAATCTCAGTTTTATCCGTAAGAAACATTCTTTTTATTATTTTGGATCCTAGTCGTGCTTTGTGAAGTGTCTCTGCCATATCTCGGGCATATCCCTGGCATAAATTCCTTGACTTATTTTTTGTATTAGTTTCAAAGAATGCCTAGCTTTTGTTAAGCGGATAAATGTACTAGTCAAATGACGACTTTAAGGGCTATACCAGAAAAAAACATGAAACGATTTTTTTAAAAATGACCTGATTATAATTAAATGGATGTGCGTTTGATTCAGGAGTATATTACAAATATAATTTAATAAGAATGTTTGCTGATTTTAATCCTCATATCCCCTGCATGAAACCCTCCTTATGATTCAGATTCCCAGTGAGATTAGACTCCTCACTCCCGTCATTGTCCGTGCTTTCTTCGACTACTTTAGTCATTGTTTTGCCTTCAGTATCTGGTTCCTCACCTAGCTTTGAGTATAGCAATATAGCCACTCCTCTTGACCGCTCTGCACTTCTTTCTTTCCGTGACCATTAGCAGCGAAAGCTAGCCACTGTTTTATTTGTGTGAAGTATTTGTTCATCTACTATGTGAATAACCTTCTACTTCATGTTATTTTCAATTCGTATATGTTATAATTTACAGCGCCCATTAATTTTAAATTGGAACTTCTAATGACCTTCCAAAAACCCTTTTATTAAGCTATTTATCTATATCCTCATCACAACCCTCCAGTTTATGTCCTGCAGTCCCTGGAGCTTAAAATATCTTCGCCAAAAACAAGTATATTAGCAAGATGCACCCCCTAACTTCAGCCTTGCACTACCTTAATTTGAAAATCCTGGCATAACATCTGCTTCAGTTTCTTAGGCAGCTATTTACTTAAATTACCACTTCCTTTAGCTTCATGTAGAGTTTTGTAAGTTAAGCACGCCATCACAAATTTGAGAGATTAGCATCTTCGGCCACCGTACTACGAGATAAATGTATACCGAAGGTCCTTGGTCTATGTAACGTTCGGGAATTTGACTAGTGAACTTAAGGAGAAAAGTCATGATGGCTGAAAGCAGAACTCGAATCTGTGTGCCCTTACAATATCGATTTGAATTTGAATTTACTTTAAGGACCTTTAGGCATCTAGGGCTCAGTCCGGAATAGCGTGCGGGGGAGGATGTTGGAAGATAGACGGCCAGGGCATATTTTTGTACGAACCATCTCAGCATTTGCATGGTATGATTGAAGAAAACCCATGGAATAACCTCAATCAAGATGGACGACCTACCCTGCTCTGTGTGGGTAAATCACCTCTGTTGTCTGAACTCAAGCTTCCTATACAATTTCTAGGATCTTGTCGTGTGACAACTAGTAAGTATGATTCAAGCATGATTTAAGCTCCCAAACTTATCGCAAGCGTTACAATTGACAAGTCAAGCTTGCATCAAATTTGAATCAAGCTAATTCTTCTATCGGAGATGCTATAGGCGAATGATAAAATATTTCGGCAGTCATTTCCTCTTAAGTGAAATTACCTTTCGTTCATACACACAAAATCCCCTAACGCCCGTTATGACGTCAGTTGGCTAAGTATACTATGACCTAACTTACCTCAAAGAATGACGCTTCTCCTCTGTTCTTGATGATAGCAAACAGCATCCAAATTGGTACTTGAGCAACTGCAAATGCCATCAAGAGCCATCCAAACACTGCAAAATAAAAAGGTCGCATATTTTAATATATTCGAAGTGAAATTACTTGGTTAGTAGTAGTAAGAACCTTGCTATACCGCGGATGCCATGGAGACATGTTTTACAGGCGTGTTAATAGTGAAAAGGTTTTTCCTTTTTACAGATTGCGGGGGAAATACCTGTACTGTGTAACTAGAAGGAAAAATAGCCTTGGACAACGGAGTATAAATTTCTCTGCTTTTCGGGGCTGCCGAAAACTAAATTTTAGAGATTCATATTTCCAATAACAATCACAGTAGAACTGATGCGCCTTGATATCTAACGATCATCAAAGACTTTAATCCTGCTCTACCCA
>JAGDQP010039112.1:0-15672 GCA_022664845.1 Lepisma saccharinum | reverse complement strand
TCTATCTATCTATCTATCTATCTATCTATCTATCTATCTATCTATCTATCTGTCTGTCTGTCTGTCTGTCTGTCTATCTTTCTTTCTTTCTTTCTTTCTTTCTTTCTTTCTTTCTTTCTGTCTGTCTCTCGCAAAGTTTATACTTTTGTCATCTGTTGAAGATATGTTACTGTCTTATTGGCTTGTAGCAAGAAAACGTGACCTGACTAGGGATCGAACTCACTTTCTTGAAGTATTGGTTTAGAAAGCTAAGGTTTTAACCAGAAGCTACTCTTACAGCTATAGAAACATTACCAAGATTTTTCTTATTAAAACACCCGCAGTTTGAGTCCCGCTAAGTGGACCATTTTATACGTTAGTAGTATTAAATAATTAAGATAAGATTATTTTATTTAATAATAGTAAAACAAAATTACTGTGTGGGTTATGAATGATATTCATTTCCATCTACGTAGTTGTCTTCGAAGAGAAGAAGCCTGTGTGAGGATGCTTTTTCTAGGTTTAAATCCAGAATGTATTTTCATACGTATAAGCGTAGTATATCAATTAACCGTGTTTGTTAATACACCTTTTCTTATTTATGAAAATTCGTTCATGAATACTACACTTATTATTATATTTCTTGCCCGAATTTTGACCAAATCATCCCCTACAACGGGCGTGTCCTGCAAATAACCAATTACATGCCAGTTAACAGCTGTTAATTGTCTGTTTGCTGCTAACAGCTCATAGCATTGCTGATCATGGACAGCTGTTCAGCTCAAATTACTTTAAGCGAGTTAGAGGGCTATACTGCAACTGCAGCCGAATGGTATTCCGGCCGCTACAGCCAGGCAATCGATTCTGCAATATCGTACTACAGGTCACACTGATAATTTACGATCTACTGGTTGTTCTTATGCTTCTACCGAGGCGGAAGATGCGAGATTAGTTAACGAAGCCCGGTTATACCCACTAAAGATGTCTAGACAGCTAAGGAAAATTTCCCACTTTCCTGGTAGTTCACAGACCCCTTTCCGAAGGCTTCGTCATGCTGGATTACGTTGCAGTGTTGCTGACATGAAAGAACAACTCTCAGACGAACACACAATTTACCGTCTCGCATTTGTATATGTGAATTTGGATCGCAAATGGGAAAACATAACTTTCTCAGATGAATCCACTTTCAAGACATCGAATGAGGGGCGCCGTGTTTTGTGTCGTCCGAGGGGCACCCGATATGACCCTGGATATGTGGTTGCCTGCAATCGCAGTGGTTATGTATCTAGTTCATGTTGGGGTGTAATTTTCAGTCGCTGCGCAGGACAGCTTCACATAATTGAAGGAAACTTGGACAGTGCTCTGTACTCATGCTCAGTGTTCATGAGTAACATCATGGTGTCACCAGTACGGGTACTTCAGCCTCATGTTGTTATTCAGTTGCAGCAAGACCAGTCACCAAAACATACTTCCCGCCTGGTGCAGGAATAGTTCGCACAGCACCTTGAGATTGATTTAATTGACTGGTCGCCTCGTAGAGCAGACCTCAATTGCATGGACAATATGTGGGCAAAAGTGAAGCGCACTCTTAGGGACCGTTGGTCTGAAGCATATCCACCAAGAACTCGGGATGACCTGTGGGACCTTGCTTGCGAGGCATATCTGAAGGTAGAGAAAGAATATATGTTTGTCAGCCATCTTATAGATTCCATGCCCAGACGATTTAAACGTGTAATAAATGGAGAATTGTCTTGAACACAATAATAGTGTCGCCACCCCAACTCCCACAAGATCCCTTTCTAGGGCTACCTAAACTTTTCTGAAAATGTTTCTCGTAGTAATCACTTCTTGTTTCATATGTTTCTGGAATTCTACTAATAAAAAAGATGGACCTCTAATGTATTTGAACTCAAGACCTGGCGATTGAGAATCCCGTGCCCTACAACTTTCTTAAAACATTTTTAATACTTCTGAATACATTTTAATTTGATACAGCAGCATATACAAAAAAACTAATATCATTAACTTTAACCAGAAAACAGAAATGTTATAGAACAGAATGTTTAATATACAAACTGACAATTTTGTTCTGTATATATTCAACTATTGTATTTAACCCCACAATACCACAACTAACACAAACACCATCATTATGCCAGACATTGCTTCTATAAGGTAAATTTTAACAAAATCTTAATGTTTAACCTGAGTTTCCATCGTACTATATTGAATCAACAAATATTCTCGAAATTGTAAAGAATTACACAAAATATAACCTAGAAACTGTGCTAAATACCAAATTAGAGCGTTGTTTTTAACTCTTGGATAAAAATTAAACTTATGCCGCCGCCTAATAAGTTGGTAATGTATATTATTTGGATAAATTCGTGTTATTAATCTTAACAGTCTTCTGCACTTATCACAAGTTTGATTAGATAGTTTACAGGACGTAAGTCCATGTTCTAAAGTATCAATATTTGCACATTTAGAAAATTTATTGTCTTCAGCAAAGCGACGTTTATAGGATTTATCTTTAGTGTTAGTAGCATCATGTTTTACCAAATACCATAGCTTTCGTTGTTGTCTAGTGGAGAAGGGGCATGCATATTTTTTCAAATTGTGTGCCAACTCTTGTTAGGACAGATGAGTAGGGAAATTACTTCTTAACATATGTTAAATTTGTTTACTAGTGGGTTGATGCATGTTTATATTTATTTTTTCATACAACACGAAACTGAGAATCACACGGTAATGACTCACACCTTGAGGTACTTCATGCAACGCTCAGGGAAATTTCGATGAGTAGTGTTACATCAACGTCAAAAGTAAGTGTGCTGAAAGGAGTGGATGTTACATTACCACGACTTGTATCGTTCTTCGTATCAACAGACTCTGTGCCATACCATATGCATTCAGCAGATTGAGTCTGACAAGGCCATATCCATTACACAGGTCGTTGTATCGCACTCTATAGACAGGTTGAAACCAAATAAACCAGCTACATTGGGATTGCATTTGTTTACTTTCAACTTTCGGCATTTGTAACACATTATCTGCCATATCTTTGATTATACATAAATATTGATATATTTCACTCGTCAAAGCACGCTCACGGCACCGTATTTATATAATTGACTTAACTTTTGGAGCTTCGCGATTAATATTATATAATTATATGCAACCATTTCTTCATATTTTGTATCGACCAAAATTCCAAACACTTTAAGTTTAGTATCTTGCATAAATTACATACCAATGTCCTTCGTTATCATTAATTATATTACTAAGTATTTTGTTTTCCGTTTGCTAAGTACCGACATTGAAAACTGTTCATATATATCAATATACTTCTGGATAATACATTAATCTTTTACACTATTCACTACTAAGCACACAGCGTCAGCATATGCTAAAACTTTTTAGTGCATTGGACGGTCCATAGTTTTCGACTCACTTTGTAATTTGTAGAAAGGTGCGGACAAGGCCACCTCATATGCAAATAAACTACTGGGACAACTTTGGCGGATCCCTCTTTTCATCTTCAGCGCAGACAATAAATGATTATTTAACATTAGTTCGCTGGTAGCGTCATTATACAAATATTGTAGTTGTTGTATAATTTTCCTCGCCACACCATATCATAGCAGAATACACAACAAATACGTACGGGAAATTTTATCGAAGGTGAAATTGAAGTCTAGATTTAGCAGATGAGAAGTAATTTTATAATTTTGTGCTACTGCGATGTAATATCTCAGCTTAAATACTGTTAGAAAATCTATTAGAATCAATTTGGAAAAGATTTTTAGCACCATATTGATTGGAACTAATTAACTCTCCAATATATATTTACTAAGTTGGTATATAAGACAACGACTATTTCCCATCTTTCGTAATTGAGGATATGGGTCGATAGTGGCAGATTTCGATCGGTTGTGGAACTTTAGGTATAAAGACCATCATTGCAGGTGATAGTAGATTGATATAAGCTGACTTATTAATCCATTGGTTTACAAACTGGGTAAGAGTAGGTTCCATTATAGGCCACAATTTCTGATAAAGGCCTGGCGAAATACTATCAATTCCGGGAGTGGCTTTGCTATTTGCTTCATTTACCGCTTCCTTGACTTCATCAGCGGTATATGGCGCTAACAGAGCTTCTGAAGTTATACAGTGATATTTCGGAAGTATTGTCCAGTTTCGAAAACATTGACAGGGTAATCATAAGGTTGTAAGACTGCTCTATATATTTTTCGCAAATCCACTGCGGGTGCCAGCATAACTTTTTTGAAGTATATCATTCATGTCATAAATACGGGGTTTTAAGATTTTTATTGCGTTTTACCTCATGTAATAAATGGACCACTGAATAATATTCGCATAGGTTAAATAATCGAACTTTATTAGTCTGTATATACCCGTAATGTTTCTTACGGTGATATGTTAAGAGCAGCGCTTTATAACTTTTTCACTTATTTTAGTAAAGTGCAATGTTGAATTGCGTATTTTTGTGCCTCTAAGATACACCGATAGTAAAAGGTATATTTAATCTGTTTATCCCGATTTTGTGAGTGAGTGAACCATTTTGTGAACAATGGGATAAATGATAACATTTTGTGTTTACAACACATATACCACCAGTTAACAATATTCCTATATTTACTTTGTTGTGTAAGACAATATTTCTAGTTTTGCTGCAATCGTTCGCTGAGTCTGGGGTATTCCAACATACTATTGCTCGTTTAAAATAACCATTATCATTCTGTAGTATGCGTGTCTTATATTGTAGCTTAAGCACTATGCACAGCCGATCGGAAACACATACTGGATATCGACAATTTTGTATCATTTGGTATGCCATCTCTTATATAGAAACTGTCTATACGGGAACTTGCATTTTCTCGAATATAGGTTGGAGCCTAGTTTTGGGAATGTAATATATACCATGTGTCGACTAAGGGAAATTCATTTTTGAGGTCTTGAAGTACTGGGCAATAATTTAGTCTTAATTCTGAATGTGACCTATTTGTGATGGAATTGAATTCACTGCTCATAATTACAAATGCTGGATGAATTCGTAAATACATTTTTACTTCATGAACATAAAATGAGTTTCACGCTTGTCTGTTTTGCGTGTGTGGCGTAAATATTAATTAATGTGATTTGTTGATAACCTGCACTAATAATCCGCACGGAAGCGTGATACTGTAAATGCGTAAGAGTCACAACATTGCGGGTTACAGTTGCTGTACTCAAATGGTTATATGTATAATTAGCATACACATTGTATTATGCTGTAAATTCTGTAATTCCAGGACCACTGTAATTCCTGTAAAAATATTATCTGAATATCTGATTTGATAATAAAGTCTTGAAAGGCGCCCCTACGAGTGCTTAAAGCCCCCTCCCAAGATTAATACCAGCAATGGTGAGTATCTGTACCATGATCACAAAAAATATGGTTAAGTAAGCCATATTGCCTGTAGGCACGCTGTTTACTCACATCACAACAATTCACAACTTCCTAAAATTTGAATTCATCGCTCCCTCGGGATGTCCCTGATCTTGTAGTTCGCACACTCAAATCACTTCTTTTGGTATTCGATTTTCCAATAGCCAAATTCAGTTTCTTGCGTTATAATTTCCGCTTATTTTCTTGTAGGTACTATCTTCAGATTCACTTGTGTTTCAACTGTCTAGCTTACCTGTATCTTCGGGGCCTCCACCTACCTAAATTGTTGATAGAATAGCATTTGAGTCAGGGGGGAACCCTTTCACTTAGTCTTGTGTGTAACTTCGCAGGATGAGCGCTCACACTTTCTTCACTCACACCAGAACTAACACACTGCACTCCCAGTACTAATGGGTTGGGGGAAGTGTTGATGTTGATTGAAGTTCTAGTTGTTTCTCTGGAGTCGAGATTACTGTCTTTTCTGATAAGTGTTGGAACTCTTATTTTTGCAATGTTTCATGTCCGCTGGGAAGACGATATTTCTTGAAATAGCTAGAATTAGCCCTAGTGAAACCACATTTTTCCAGAAGAGACAAGGTATTTGCCGAAACGATGACAATAGCTTCTAAAAATGATAAGATGAGAGACAAATATAAACCCCAAAGAGACAACAACTGAAGAAAGTGTATGTAAGAAAGCAAGGAAGTGCTCATTTTGCACGTGTTCAAAGGACATAAAGATTAAGGTATCTTGTATGAAATGCAAGAAAAATATCTGCAATCAACTATCGAAATAATTTTATTGGTTTGTTTATTAATAAAATCATGAGTAGAGGCATTTGACGTAGAATTGTAAGTGTTGTGGTTATTAAATAAGAATCATAGAGATGATTGATTTTAACTGATACCTTTTATTATAAAAGATTGATGAACTAGGTTATATACGAAAACTTAACAAAATTATTTCAATTAGTGCCCGGATCACCTTTATTAATGTAGCAAATTATATATCTGACTTAGGTTGGTAGATTTGGATGTATAACGATAACAAAGATTCTGACTCCAAATCAGAAAGGTTTGGTACTCCAAACCAAGTCGGTGGTAGAGAGGTATAGGGATTTTTACTTCAAAACCAAGTCAGAGAGGAGGGAAGAGGTGAAAACTGTTGAAATAATTGAGTGATACTTTTATTGTATCTGGTGAGCCTTTTATAGGTCTTTTAGTTTTTTTGTAGGCGGAACTTATGCACTTCCAAGTTTTTTTTTACTTCGAGTCGGTGTCTTTTGCTACCACAGATTTTCTACGTAAACATGTATAATTACTTTGTTTACATTATGTTTGTCTTGCTATTGCGTGTGTCTACTGACACACTTCTTAGGTGCCCATTACACTATTGTTACACTTGCCGTGATTGTGTGTAAGCATGTTTGTTAACTATCGAAAAGAATAAAAATGTTCCTACACGATTTCATTCCATTTTTCATTTGGGTATTTTCGTAACCCACTAGCATTCTTATTTGATTTTCACCAGCACATTTAAGTGTTAAACAGAAAATGGCAATGAACATTTTCGAATTTACATCCATTACTTAAGTAGTGAAAGTGCGTATTTATATGTTTTTTTTTCCTACAACCTTGTCAATTCTTTTGTCACGTTTCACATTTTTGATTATGGTATACTCATTGTTTACAATTACGAAATTCCCAATTTCCAAAATTTCGTCATCAGGATTCTGAAAACTCTTACATTGAAGAATTAATGACTTCCAAATACTAAATATTCGATCATCGCTGTTTATCATGGATGAAATGTCACAAAACCCAAAGTTGAAGTGTTTCACGAATTTGTAGCTTGAGCATAGAATGTAGGCAGAATGTTGATAGGAACATATAGGTGACAAAGCAATCCGACTCTATATTTTAATTATTATACAAAATACCATAAACATATCATGTTAGATTTCTGGAAGAACGTAAGTATTGACTTTAGCTCCTCTTTCCATTTGTTACATTTTTCTTGCTTAAATTTCTAACTCTCTATCTTTCTCTCCATTCCTCTCTATTTCTTTCTATATAAGCTTTTCTTGATCGCTTTGTGTTACTAGTGTCCATTGTTTTCTTTTGCTTTGTGTGTATAAATTTATCGGCTTTGCCTTTTCTTGCATGTTACTGCATCCAAAGGGAATCGTGATAATGATGCTACCATATTCAGCATAAAAATTGAAGGCTCTCTATCAAGTTTGAGCTCAGAAGATGCTAAGCTATCCTCAAAATAAATAAAAGTTTGAAATGGCTTTTTTTGCGAAATCTTGGTCGGGTTTTGCACCTACGATGAACTTTCTCTTTACATTGAATATTCTTTTAAGCTGTACAAGATGGGAATTGTTTCAATTCTGTTAGAGCCAAATTCAAATTTTTAGAGAGCTCAGAAAATTGAAAACATCGATTTAAAAAACTAAAACAATAGTTGGCTCGAGAAAAAATATATGTTATGTATTTTAGTGGTTCTATAAAAATGATTTCTTTTTAATGTTTTAAAGTTGTAGAACATTACTAAAAATAAGACACTTGACCGGGCTTCTTACGAAACGCATGCACTGTAAATACAAGTTCGAAGCGTATTTTGCCAGCTCGCCTTCGTGAACGACTGGTCGAGATGTCGGCTTCTCAAGTGAAAGGTCCTAGCTTCGAGTCCGGCTCGGTACAACACTTTTTCTTTAAAAACATATTCTTATATGTTCATATTTGATAATTGGTAGGAAGTATTTAAAAACTTATTGTTACATAAAGCTATGATGTATCTCGATGCACACCCAGATCGCATTGGGTGGACTTTTTTATCCACTATATAAATTCTTCAATTATCGCGCCCCATGTGTTTCTTTTTTATCATGCATGAACAAAATTATTATTATTATTATTTTATTTTTAGTTCATATTGTTGAAGAAAAGGATGTTCTTACAAAGTTTTTTAATTATGACTGTCTCTACCGCACAAATCAAGAATACATAGTTGGCTTAATATAAAGATAAAATGAATGTTATGTGTACCAAATAACAGGTGGAAGAGAATGTCAACCCACGCTTTTGCCTTATGCCCAACGCTAATCCCCCAGCTACCTTCGGAGAAGTTAGCATTTAAGGATATTACTTACCTCGCTTGGAGTGCGTCCAGACACATCCTAGCTTTCTGAAGCAACCAGTTATTTATATACATCCTAGCAATTATTATTAAATAATAAATATGAACATACACAAACATATTTTTAAATAAAAACTGTTCTCCCGGGCAGGACTCGAACCTGGCATCTTTCATTCAAGAAGCCGAAATCTTGACCAGTCATCCACTAAGGCGACCTGCGGAAAAACGCTTTCGAACTTGTATTTACAGTGCATGTACTACACAGAAAGCTCGGCCATTGGCCTTATTTTGGGTTACGTTCTACTACTTCAAAATATTAAAAGAAAAATCTTGGTTATAGAACCACTAAAAATAAGTAACATATTTTTTGAGCCAACTATTGTCTTAGTTGCTTTTAAATTCAATTTTGAAATTTTATAACCTCTAAGAATTTGAATTTAGCTCCAACATAAATGAAACAATTACCATCTTTTAGAGCTTGAAAACGATATTCAATTAAAACAATATGGTCACCGTAGTTGTAATTCCCACCGAGATATCGCTGAACAACCGAAAACTTCCACTTTAATTTATTTTGAAGTTAGGTTAGCATCTTATGAGCTGAAATTTGATGGAGAGCCATCACTTTCGATGCTGAATATGGTAGTATATTTTATCACGATTCCTTCCCAGGCACCTTTCACTATCTTACCTTCCTTGTCCCTTTTTCTTCATTACATCGGTACTAATTTATGCATTTTCTAGAAATTCTGTGCAAAAGTTGTTTGCTGATTTTAGTTTCACTGGAGAGCCGGAGGTTAAGTGAAATTTAATACAATAAGTGAAGAAACACATGTGGAGGTTAGGTACAGCATTTTTTTGCACACAGGGTTAACTCGTGTTTTCACAATGTGCTAGTAATGTCGCTAGTTACAAGTTTAAACTGAACACCTGAATGGAAATAGTTCTACCTTCGTTCCTAAAGTACTCTTTATCTTAAAGTGACGTGTCGTGGGGCATGCTTTGAGCCGATCGGAGATGTTGACTTTGCTGTCCTCAACTATGATCCACTTTGGATATTCTCTCACCTCTGACGATATTTTAACAACGTGAATCCCATACTGTAATGAGAATATTGAGAAGTAACTTGCGTATAAAAATAGCTTCAGACAAATACACTACACACACTTATTTATTGCAATTGCATGGTTTATTTAATTTGTACATAACATTCGCAAAAAATACACCGACGTTGTTTCAACACAGACCACCTCTTTCATATTATATTTTAAACTTAATAATTACTTATGTCCTTAAATGATTGTATGAATTCATATAAAACTGATTTAATATACTGTAATTATTTAATCTTATTATTCATATTTTGAGGAATATATAATTGCATAAGAAGTTGAGTCCAAGGGTGACTCGAACCCAGATCCTCACAATTTGAAGCCACGCACTCCACCACTGACCTAACTTCTATCGCATCTCCTGATAGAACTTGTGCTGAAGAAACATACCAGCATTTGCAACGGATATAAATGTGATTGCCTTGTACACCCAAAATACCGTTATTTTATCTCACCTTTGTCTTGTTTATTGTAATATGAATGCGAGAAATATATTTGCTGTCATCAATTTCATTGCAAATGTGCTTGTACGTGCGAAAACGTAGCTGACAAAACCATCAATTGTATGCATATTTTACAAATACTGTATAATTATGTATTTGAAAGAATGTTACTTTTCTAGACTTAATAACATTTGTACATGCCTTATTGCACCTAAAAGAAAAAAAATCATATTAGCACAATTGTTTCCCAATTGCAAGGTTCACCTTACAGTTGAGGGCTCATACCTGGCATATTTGGTTTACTGTTTCCGACGAAACTTGATGTTGGACTTAGAGAGTTTTCAGCTGAAAACATCCTATTCAATGTGGTCATCCATTTTGGAAAATGCTGTACTAATGTATGATATATCTGGTTCTGGGCTGACTCCAGTTTTCCCACAGAAGTGGCTAGGACAAGATACGGATAAAATTTCGAAACATCTAAGATATGTATATTTGCTCTATTTCAAAGGACTCCCTTCATGAGATAAACTATAGTTTCTTGGTTCGATTTTGGAAGGACGATTTATCTAAGACACATAGTTTGGTCTCTCTTTGCATACGTGTAATCCGCTACATTTCCTTTCCTCAAAACAATGTAGTTGACAGATATTATAATTAAATTAACAACATAGGAAAAGGTATAAACAATAGGGCCAGGATTTTTCTTGATCTCAGAATTTTCATTTACTTACAATATTAAGTGAAGAAACACCCAATTTGTAGAGCGAAAATATTAATAGGGAAGGAAGATGGAAGGAACTAGTTAGTTATAACCATTTGTTTATTTTCTTGGTTAGATTTAAGGAAAAAAGTTCTACTAGCCTTACTATTGCAAAGTGAACTCCTTACCAATGGAGCCACGGCCGCGTCATTGTATTTTACTGTAGCTCATTTAAATACGCATGACAAGTAGTTGTAGTAGTTTTGTTTGAAATACTTTTTAACAGAAAACGTTTCAAGGCTGGAAAAAGCAATTAAATTAAATTGATAAGAAAAAATCCCTTTCGGTAGGCCTACAGGCTGAAGTAGATCTCGAAGTTTTTTTTATTAACAAAAAATCAAATATCGCCTTATGTGAGAGCTAGGGAGAAACTATTTATTGTTTTGTAGATTATTCATCAACAGCTGTTCAACGATACCTCACCAGACATATATATATATATATATATATATATATATATATATATATATATATATGTATATTTACATCCGTCTACCATTATGGAATCCTTGACAGGCTGTATGTTTGTGGGACCCACCATTGATTATTATGTATAATTATATGTAAAAGCGTATATTAGACTTAGAAATTATCGTTATCAACGCTATTTACTTCGATTTTAGAAAATCCAATTTTTTACCCTCCCTATTCATGCAATAGTCAATGTGAATCCCCTTTACTCTTTTACCATTGCGAGACCCATATACGAATTTTTCATACTATCATTATGAAACCTTTCTATGTTCAGTCGTACCAACCTTTGTGCGTCATGTCAGTACTTCGAAACATGATGGTATCAGGAAGCGATAAATGAAAAATTGAGGGGTGTAAAAGCATTTTATAATTTTTTCCTGCATATTATTTTTCAAAATGTTATACCCAGCTGCCGTGGCTCAGTGGTAGAGCATTGGCTTAGCAATGGGGAGAACGCGGGTTCAAACCCGGGTCCGGACATCCTGACTGAGGTTTTCCCTGGTTTCCCTCGGTCACACGAGGCAAATGCTGGGATGGTACGAGAGAATTACATGCAACATTCCTTTACATCAAGATATCATTAATGGTACCGGTAATCCAGTTGTGTAAAAATAAAGGAAAAATAATCAATTACCACTACTGGGAATGATTGCAGGATCCCCGATTCCGGACGAGTGACCTACAAGTAAGTCAACGAGGTCTTTATGTGAAGGAAACTAGCGCCTAATTATTTCCTGTTACACAATTCCGGGAAGGCTTTCTCCATTAAAAAAGATTTTTGAATTAAAAGTCTCCACTTGTAGTCGATTCTCTTTACTTTCCACTCAGCTGAAGCAAAAAGGAATTCTCAAGTACACAGAACTTTTTCGTGGCTGTAGTAGCTTAACTGTAGAGCACTAGGCAGGCAACTGGGAGATCTGAGTTCAGCATTTGTAGCAGAAGAAATGTAATGTTTTGTAACAGAATTAAAACGCTTCAGCTTAGTTCGTGGAAACGTACTCATCAAGACACCCCATGCAGATACATCGTTGAATTTTTCTACATCCTTTTTTTTTTTTTAAAAAAAAAGCTATATTCCGTGTTAGAAGTACCTTTCATGACCGCGAATTCTTCATTCAATTTCTTGATTTTTTTATTTACTACACATTCTTTGCGTTAGATTAGCTGAAATTATTTAAAGTTGGTTCTGTTAAACTGAATTAGGAGATGTAGGATAGGTTACTCTGTTCTGTTCTTTCCATAATCTGGATTGCTTCCCAATTTTCTTTTATGGACTGAATAGACAATTTTGTCATAACTCAGTTACGTCCGAGAGATGACGTCCCTCGACGTTCAGTTTTCCGGTGCAGGGATGGGGAAGGTAGAATCTAGTGCATTGGAGTACCACCCCGGTATTCATATTGTAAGTCTGATGAAAACTCTGCAACCCTTCAGTGAGGGTAGCCGGGAGCGGGCTCGAATTCGCGTGCCTCCCCATTACCTATCGGAAATCCGCGACATTCCTAGTTGCCACGGGGCTGTGTGCTGCACGCCTGTTGATGCGAAAACAATATGCTTTGAAAAAGTTTTAAACCTTCAGAAAGCAATCTATAAAACGCAAAATATAAATTTTCAACCCGGACACTCTGATCACTTTCGAAACCGTGACAAAATCCTTACATACGTAATTACTTTCTATCGAAAATTAAGTTATGATTTGCAGTTCAGAACTTTTGTAACAACGCGTAAGAATTATCTTTGCACTTAGCATTTTTCTAATGTATGAGACTCTGTTATGACCTAAGCAGCATAATATTCATTTTCGTCTCCTCCAGGAAGTACTAGAAGTTACTCAAAGCAGTGCAACCTGGATTCTGTCAGACACTTTCAGTGGTGGTGTTATCCCCAAATTCTCGAGCACCCTTCCCCAACAACAACAACAACAAAAATAAATAAAGAATAAATAAAAATAAACAAATAAAAGTAAATATAAAAAATATATCTAGAAATCTATTGAGAACCTGCAAAACTCTACTTACACACCCGAAATTGACATTTTTGGCAGAATCGCTGAGTGCAAAGGATGATTATTCATAAATTTTGAATTTACCCATTCAACGACTCCTTAAATAATAATTTTCACCTGAGGCGGTTTAGTTGGAGTTTATTTTACTATTTCTAACGTATAAGCAATAAGTTCTACTATTTCTAACGTAAACTGTCATAATTTTATCTAACGTTGTTAGTTATGTAAGAAGAAAGAACAGATTTTGAATAGTTCTAAATCAATTTAGTGAATTCGGATCGTTCAGATCATTACAGATTCCTAACAAGTAAGTATGTTGAAATTGGTGCTGGCAAGGATCAACAGGTTTCCTGGAGGTATCTTCCCAACTTATGTGGGGGAGGTGTATTTTCTCAGTGGAATACATAAAATTAGAACCTGCGTTAAGCTCGAAAGTGTTTAATATCTCTTGAGGGAAAGAAATGTCCCATCTCCTCCATGATTTCGCACCCTGTGTATGGATATAAAATACACATATATAAAATGTGTATAAAATATGCATAATTACACCTAAAAGTATTCTAATTCTGCTTAAAATTCTGAATTCGGTTTGTACCCCTGGACCAATACCATAAATATGTCCGTAAGTGTAAGTTTACTGAACGCGGTACTGTTGTTCTTAACCTGTCAGTGATTCTGCCAAACTCCCGCTCCCAACGGGAAGGTGTGACCCTTCCAAATTCTCGAGCACACACGCAACTTTAATTTTTTACGGCTAAGAATCAATTGAACGCAGTAAAACGTTACTTACACCCTCGTTACTTACTCAAACAAGCTACATAATAGTTTAAAAAAGCATAGCGCCACCGTATAAATCAAGTGAACGTTCAAAACGAAAATACCATACCGTCATTTTTTACAAAAGATAATGCTAAGCTATTGGATAGTACCTACCAGTATTAGATTGTCATAGTTGTTCCCAAAGTTTCAGACCATGAGGAACCCAATGATGTATGGCTCATCTCTGTCTGTTTTGAGTTACTGAGATTTAAGAAAAACGGATAGGCCAAAGACTGTATATTTCCATATTCACTTGCGTTTACACGGGGACGCTAATAACTACCCAGGCAGTATCGTCGCGGACTTTGGATCAGCATTGGGTAGGTACGCGAGTTCGACACTGGGGAGGCATATAGGTTTGAGTCCTGCTGCCGTCCATACAGATTGAGTATTTCCGGGCTTCACTCAGTTTCAGGAGATCAATGCTGATATAATACGTTACAATCAATTGCATTTGCAAGGAAAAACTTTGTTAATTTCTGCTTCATTTCAAGATATCGTTGTTTTTTTTCTGTTGATCGGCACAACATTGCAAATTATTCGGTTTGCTGGGAATGGCATTTCAAATTAGAAAATATGGCATGCTTATGTAGTTCTAATGTCAAAACAAGCACAAACCCTCTCTGTCTCTGTTTCTTTGTTTCATCCTGATGAATAAATACTTTATAATGATACTCTGCATTCATATTTAAATCAGGATTTAGTATGTTGTTAAGTTTCTAAATGTAGTAAGTCTACATAAAATGCACTAAAACTTTGTTTTCAATATGTGAGACACATTTAATGTACGAAAATATATTCTAACATTGCTTATTTCTGACATACGATGAATGAAAATTAGTGTTAAAGCACTTAAAATATTAGTGCAAAATAATTCTGTCCTTTAAGGGGGACGCCCCTGTGTACCTCCTTTGCTAGGCCACTGCGATCGATTACAATACAGCAAGTGAAATTGACGAGAACTTGTATTATTCCGTTTGATTCAATTCGCCTCATCTCTCAGTCGCACCAGGCAAATACTGGAGTGGTACTTACAAAAGAATCCTGGCCGACTACCTTCCAACATCCTTTTCACCACCCTATTCTGGTCTGAACCTAAGATGACTACATGCCATAAATAAAATTCAATTATACCATTTCATTGTTTTTTTTCTTCAAGAGTCTCGCTTATTGGTCATTCCCGCCAATTGATAAAACACGATGCATTACATGACTATTGTAGGGACATAAATGATAATTATTTTTTCTTTATCCTTAGAAAATCTTCAACACTGTGGTAGACTAACCGATTGTTGAGGAAAAGCTGTTGTATTTTTTTAGGTTACGAATCACCTTTCTCATATGTGGCATCGCACCTCAAAGAGGCAGACAATTCTTTGAAAGGGGCGCTACCTAATAATTTGTATACAGGGTGATTCACGACGAAGTCAGATGAACTACCGCCTCAACTAAGTCGACTCAATTCACTTAATAAAGAAATGGAA
>JAGDQP010039110.1:0-17879 GCA_022664845.1 Lepisma saccharinum | reverse complement strand
GGTAGCATGCTGCATCCACTTTACTGTTAATAGTATCGGAAAAATGAAAATCTAAAGTTCATTTTACCACGCTTTCGGCAGCGTGGAATTGCAGCACGCTGGTCATTAATGCATCTTTAGTATTTTCCTATGTTCTATCATTCCTCCAAGTTTGTCGGTCGAATTCTGTTATATATATATAAACAAACTCGATATATATATATATAATAAATCACAGCCATATTCAATCCATTAGTGGATGAAGCCTCTTCCCGAAGGGAGCAGTTGGTCTACTGCTCCCACGCTGACCAGACGGGTTGAGAAAGGAGAGCCGAAGCTCTCACTGTGATCGCCACTGTCTTTTATTCACAACAGCTCCCCAGTTGACCTCACGATGTTGGGTCAACACCGAAATTTTTTAGCTCCCACCGGGAATCGAACCCGGGACCGCTCGCACGCAGGAGCTCATACAGCGAATGAAATAATGTTAGGAAAATCAGGGCAACCGTCCCAGGGAGATTACTTTTCACATGTAAAACAGCTGTTATATTTAACTCCATAAAATTACCTAGATTTTGGCAGCATTAGACAGTAATTTTTAAGCAAAAATAAAGTTCTATTTTTACTTTGAAAATCGTCAAGTTTTTAATGCCTCACTACGGTACGTCTATTGCCACTAAATATTATGATAATTATCTTATTGCAGTGTATGTAAGATTCAATACAAAGACCAAGTTTTACTTTTCCAATAGAAAAGTGAAAATATCATTTCTATGATAACGATATATCGTTATATCGATTATGTATCGATATATCGATTATTGGATGTTTAAGCACTTTCTACTATCTTAATTTTATATCCTAATAGTCTCAGTATAAAATGCACACGAAACTAAACAATAAACTCTTCTCGATAAATGCTCTTTGCTCTTTTTAGTGGATGCCTCCCCCTCCAAAATTTGTCCTTTGTTTTAAATCCACTTTATTCATCTTTCTGTTTGCTTGTAACGCTAACTAGCGTTCCATTACTCTAAAAATGACATGTCCTTTTGCATTTGACTAGTTTCCTCCAGATTACGCTAGCGCCTGAACCAAAGAGGTATAGAGAAACTTATTTCAGATATGATTCAGCGACCTTTATTTGTACGGTCCTTTTCATTTGTTAGGTTCCTCCATTTAAAAACTCAATGAATTCAACCGTCTTAAGACTGAGAGGTACTTGGCTATGGCAGACGGTGGGCGTGCAAAATAAGCGTCTAATTTTCCATGAATTTTCACACATTTCTAGGATTATCATGGTTTCATGTGGCTCCTTCGAAAAAGAAATGACTCAATAGCCCCTTTAACATATTTCGTCGCATTATGAAGGAACTTAAGTGAAGATCTTGTGAGATACTTTTTTTTTTTTTTTTTTAGAAATTAGGAAAACTGTAATTGAAATTTCCATAAGAAAGTAGTTTTGGTCAGTTATTAAAATATCTTTTATTTCTAAGAAAAAATACGTCATGGAGCCTTAATTTATTTACCTTTACGGTGTCATGATTTATGTTTAAGGCGCCATTGAGTCATTTTCTCGAAAAAACAAAAACGTAATGAAAGTATGATATTCCTAGAAATGTATGAAATTCATGTTAAATTATTTTGCAGGCTGCCGTAGACAAGTACCGCTCCCTCTTAAGTTTAGACAATACAGTTATTTCTGCTTTCAGACTTCAGCAGCAAGTGCTGTGAACTCTTATACAACCGTTCTGTCCGTCTGTCGATAACTTTCAATTCAAGAACTACTTGGGTTGGGAAGGTGATTGAGGAGTCGTTAGAAAGGTCTCGGCAAAACGAGTTAAAAACAGTGTGGATCATACACATTCTAGGGGTGATAATTTATAACTGAGGAACTACTAGGGTTAGGAAGGTTGAGGTGTAATTGCAAAGGCCTTGGTTCAAACCCGTTTAGATAATCCAGATCAGAGGTGTGGATCCTATATACGAGGGTTAACTTTCAACTTAGGAACTACTAGGCCTGGGAAGGTGGTTGAGGTGCCGTTGAAAAGGCTTCGCCGCAATTTTTCCAGCGAAACATTGATAATACAAACAGGACATTCAGTTCTGAAGCCTGGCGGTAGCTTATGGACACAGTCCCCCAACTGGGATCCGCCTCACTTGTTTCTAATGAGAACAGTTTCTGCGTCCTCCTTCGACCAAAAAATGAACAATATTCCTTTCCGGTGCTTTAAGAGGGAGGTTGCAAAATAAGCGTTCAATTTAACATGGATATCAAACATTTCTACGAATATCATGGTTTTATGTGCTTACTTCGAAAAAAAGATTCAGTAGCCCCTTAAATACAAGGCATGGCATATTAAAAGTAAATAACTGAAGATTCCAAGACGTATTTTTTCTTAGAAATAAAGGATGTTTCAGTATCCCACGCAACAACTTTCTTGTGGAAATTTCCATTATAATAATATCCTTATTTCTATACAGAAAATAGCAAGCATGGTTTTCACTTAAGTACCTTCATAATTTCACGAAATATGCTGAAGGCGCTATTGAGTCATTTTTTCGAAGGAACTACATGAAACTACGATATTCCTAGAAATGTGTGAAAAACGCATGTTAAATTGGACGCTTATTTTGCAGGCCGCCGTAGCCAGCTTCCTCTCCCTCTTATTGGGCGAGAAATAAAACTCCACTACACAACTCTCCTCGTCGTAAGTAAGAAATAGGGGCGACAGCTGATATTGACAAATATCACCCCCCACCCCGCCTCAAAAAAATAACTGTAACACCGATTTATTCTTCTGGAAACGAACTAACATGGTTCACAATTTAGTAAAGAGCAAAATGAAAGCTTTAGAAACTCAACCTGTCGTTGATTCCGGTGATCAAATAAATTTGCTACATGTTCTCGAAATTCTATTTGAACAAAAAGAAAGAGGGACGAGAGCTCCCAGCAGAAAAGGAATTATATGTTCATTGTATTCTTATAACGAGAGAAAAGGGCTGTCAGCTTTCTGTTATAGAATTTTTGAAGTTTCATGTGCTCAAAGCAATAAACTAACGACCTCATACAACAGGGCAATCAAAAGAAAATTTTGTTTCTTTTGTTCTTTAGTATAGGAAATCAATGCAAAGAAAAATCGATACTCCGGAGAGCCTTCTAACTGGTTGGTAACAAGCAAACCAGCCGGAAGCGGGAAAAAAAGGCAGGAGTGCTACGTGAAGACTGAATTATCCCAAAACTTTTTTTTTTACAAAGTAAGACAAATCATTATAACAATAGGGTGTATCTGAATTGGACCACAAAACTCAGTAAGAACAGTTAATAAAGACAATACAAAAGAAACTTATAGAAAAGTCTTACAGGAGGAATTCATCAAATTCGAAAGATGTAGTGAATTCCCGGAACATGTGACGAAATCAAACAGGGATTTTCCAGCGTTTTTGTGACAGTAGAAAAAGACTTTTTTTTTTTAAATTGTGTAAACCCAATCCGATTCAACGTCTCAAATTAATGTGTTCTCAAACCAGGATAGGCGAATCAAATTATATATATTTAATTTTTCTTTTCACTCCTTTACTACATAGCAGAAACAAATAAAAATGTTTATTTTTTTCTATTTTTATTGTCATGACAACCAGAGCTGAAACGTGTCACCGAATCAATCAGGTCGATGCCGGATCTATGCTTGGGGCCCGGACTTCCCGGGGACTCAATTTCAACACATAACCCGGAAGATAAGGCAGAGATTATAATTCTTCCCTTATTATTATACACCTTTGCATTTCAACAGTGTTACTTTCAGGGGCGACCGGACCGGTGGTTTTAGCCCCAAGAGCATGCAAATTACGACGCCTAAAAGTTTTTAACAATAGCATAGGGGTATATGAGAAAAGTCTCATCCCCCCACGAAGAACAAAAACAACCTGGAGATGTAGCAAATACACACCTCTCGCAAAGTCAATTCGGAAAAACAAATCTGTTTCAAGTACTCAATAGGATAAAAGTTTTCTAATCTCTTAACTCCTTCTGTCCCAGAAAAAAAAAATGTTTCGCCAAAATTACATTTCTCTTATGTTCACCTAGTTTTTTTAGGAATGCATGTCACTTGTGACTTGTGGGGGAATTTATGTTGTCAACATACACAATAAAAATGTCAATATAAGTGTCTTTATGTTAATAATTTGAGTGAATAATGAATCATATTTAGGTATATAGCGTACAAATGACACTATACTAATTAATTCAAACCACACGAACAAGACCAGTTCAATGCGGGTATAAGAACGGGGCAATTGGGTCAAGATTCTATCATCGGGTCGCCGAGTCACAGATCAGTATGGTAATTTGGTTAAAACCGGGGCATTCGGGTCAAACTTCAGGCGAGATCTCCGAGTCACCAAAAGTGCCCTGGTTACAACTCTAGACTTAACTCACATTAGCGCTTTAATTTATAATTATTTCTCACAGAAAATGAAAATGTTTTAAAAATAATGTATGAAAAGTATACTGCTCGCCATTAAAAATGCAACACCAAGAAGCAGACATCAGATTAATGCAAAATTTGCAGAATACGTAAAGCAGTGATTCTCAACATATTTTTACTCGCGGCATACTTTTCTTTACAGCGTGTTCTCTCGGTACACTAATGTACGAGTTGGTAACAATATGGGAGACTTGGTCACTATATGTAAGGCGTAAACTAACCAATAATTACCCTGTAAAATAAATATGTTTAAGTTCATAAATATTTCTTTTCTTGTTTTTTTAAAAATAAATATGGAGTGAAATTGTTTGAATTACTTTTACTAGCAAAGCCACAAAGTCTCACAAGTTTCGCGGCACACCTAGCAAATGTCTCGGTACATTAGTGTGCCGCGGCACACCGCTTGAGAATCACTGGTGTAGAGCATGGAAAGATAGAAAACTGATTAGCACGACAACTCCGTGACGCATCAGAGGCGATGGGAATGACATCTAGAAAAAGCAATCGCAGGCAAACCAGAGAATCGTACTGCAGTGGTAGACGACTGTTGATGTGACGTCAGTATATGGTCGAAAGATGCGTCGTTGTCCAGTGCGGCAGCCGCAATTGATCGCGGAACAATTGCGGTATATCGCGAATGCGGTGGGTGTTGGGAGTCGAGTGCTCTTCCGCGACATTGGTGTCCGTATTCGACGGACTGCGTCCATAGTGCAGCGCATGTGGACACAATGGCTCCACGAAGGCACTGCACAACGACATACCGCATCCCAACAACCGCGCCATATCACGAACCGCGAGGACAGACGCCTTGTGCGTATGGCTCTGGTGGGTCGAACAGTCACATCCCGAACACTGACGGATGTTACACAGCGTCCAGTGTCCCCATGAACAGTTCTACGTCGTCTGGAGAGAGGGACATATTTGCACGGCGCCCATTGTTGTGGCTTCCGCTGTCTACACAGCATGAGCGACTACAATGGCGTTGCGGACGTCGCGGATGGAGAGCCGGATAGCAGGACATTCTCTTTTCAGACGAATCTCGCTTCTGTCTGCAACATAATCATGCCAGCATCCGTATCTGGCGGTACCGTGGCATTATGCTTGGCAAGGCCTGCGTTTTGCATTGCCACGACGAGCCGTCACCTAGGGCTATGGTTTGGGGAGCCATCGGATTCCATGCCCGTTCGTGTCTCCTACGCATTGACGGACGTGACCAGCCAACGGTACATCAACAATGTATTGGACCCAGTTGTGGTCCATTTAGTGCAGGGGCTACCGAGGACTACAGATTACATTCCAGATAAATAACTCGCTCTTGCATATGGCACGTGATGTCCTAGCCTTCTTAGTTGGACACAATATTCACCTGCTTCTTTGGCCGTCAAATTTACTTGATCTCTCGTCAATTGAACACGTTTGGCCCATGATTGCACAACACTTCTCACGCCAGCAACCTCCCCCAGCTACAGTTGATGAGCTGTGGCATCGAGTCGAAAATGCATGGCTTGACATACCCCAGAAGGACGTCCAAGGGCTCATCCTCTCTACGCCTCGCTGTGTTGCAGCCGTTCTAAACGCTCATGGTGGGCCCACAAACACAGGCTACTGTCCTTCGGCAGTTCTCTTCTGTTGTCGCCACGTTGTCCCGCATCGCACAGAGCGGTAAGTTTAACCATAGATAAAATATTTAGGGGGCTACTCTGGGGCTACTCTCTTCTATCCTTCTTGGTATTACATTTTTAATGGCCAGCAGTGAATATTTTGGGACTATAGGGTGCATGACTCAGATAATATTTCCTTAATGGACACAGTATTGACTTTTATAAAATTATCTAAAACTTTTTAAAAATATTTCAAAGGAAAATGCCGTCTTCTCTACGTAAAAATAATTTGCTATAGTCACTAAACAGTTAGTGATATGGCTAAACTCCATGACAGAGTAGAAAATATACTTGAATTGGGAAGCATTGACTGTCAAATACTTGTTTAAACTGTACCACAGGAAAATCATGAGCGTGGTGTGAAAAATGAGAGGATGGCATACCCCTCCGAATGTGGCTATAGATGCCCACTCCGTAAATACATCACATCAAATAAGACTGTTTTCTGATTAGGTATTCACTTCTTTGAACTTTTCTTCTCGATTAGAATGATACAGTCAAACAAGTACACGTTCAATAGAAGTTGAATATCATATGTGGCCTTTTAGGCAACTATGGCTCATGTCGGAATAGGGATGAGATGAGGATATGGGAAAGAAGTTGGCTAGGGCCTAGTTTCCAAGACACCATCTCAACACTAATCTTGTGTGATTGAGGATAACACTGGATAAATCACAGTCAGGATGATTACTGCGGGCATCGAACCCAGGACCTGCCAAATGCGAAGCAAACACTCTACCAACTGAGCAACGGCTGTTCGGTACATGTTCAATATATGCTATATGTAAAAGAACTGTTTTCTTTTTTCGTAAAAACGTAATCTACGCTTTCAAGCAGATGTCAAGGTGACATTGTAACAAATATTTTCTGAAGTCGAAATATTTCCATGCGTGTTCATGTATTTTAGTCGTATTATATGTAACCATGAAGTTTCTTATTTTAATTTCATTATTATGGTCGTATGTTTTAAATTATACCGTTATGTATTAAGTACACTCCCTTAAATGAGTGGACACCGAGCCACCGTAGCCCAGTGATAGAACGTTGGTATAGCATTCGGGAGGTCGCGGGTTCGATCCCAGCGGCCGGCCATCACTGACTGATATTTTCCAGAGTTTTTTTCTCAATCACACCAGGCAAATGCCGGGATGGCACCTTCAACATAGACCCTACTCGACACCTTCCCGAATCCATTCGCCTCCCCTATCCGGCCTGAGCCTTAGATGCCTAAAGGCCTTAAATAAGATACAAATTCTATTCAATGATTCCGGTTACCACTCTTTTGTGTTAAAAACGAAAAACGGTGTTCAGTTAGGTAATTCAATATGTTTTGAATGTTGATTCTACGCTGTGATAGTGTTACTATCACAACATCCATTCTGTTGAATCACCAAAATCAACATCGCTTGTTGGGTTCATTTAACATAAAAGAGTGGTAGTCAGTTTGGGACACCGGAAAGTGTTGAATTAACACAGCAATTTTTTAAATTTAATTCGAGGACCGTACACTCAATGTCAGCTTTTCGTTGCAGTACGCCTTTCTGATGTAAATCGCAGTATTGCCATTGATGCTAAGACAAAATGATCTTTATCTTATCTTAGCCGCCCTGGCAATACTGTGATTTACATCAGAAAGTGTGCAAAAGGAAGTTGACTCTTTCCCTTTCTCTTTTTTCTGTGCGTTAGTGAGAGCGGTTACTCGGTGGTAACAGCGAAGAGAAGTATTGCGTAACTGGCGATAACAAAAATATTTCTTCTTCGTCACTTTTCAACTTGACTCGCGGAATTGCGTGAAGAACAGTTTTTGTAGCACCCTCTTCCTTTCCAACGAGAGCTTGCACGTTATAATGAATCCTACAAGTAGGTAGCGCCATCTGTTAGCAATATGCTAAGATGCATACTGTATGAAGAGTGAGAAAGAGGGTTGGAAAATCGTTGTGTTAAAGCAAATCTTTGGTGTTTTCATCACGTATAATGAAAAAGAAAATCTAACCTGTCTTTACCTAACCTATTTCCGTGAATTTTGTAAAAAGTTAACATGCAAAACGAAGGAAAAGAGAACTATTATTCTTACACATCTTTGGAAAAAGAAGTATAAAAATGTGAGATATTGGGGGAATCGAACCTGGGTCTCCTGAGTATGTACTTGAACAGGTAGGCACCAGATGGCATTATCTACTTGCACCATTCAGTACGACCTCTATCCTTTTCATACTTCACAAAATTGTGCAAATGATTTATGAGTGTTTCCTCTTACTATTTTCTTTTGTGGTGAGTTTCCACCCAAATCTTTTAAGATACGTATTTTAAATGAAGATATTTTCTTGAAATTAATTAATAACAAGTGAAAGAGAGACGAAAAGTAAAGAAAAATGAAAGAATTATTGCTATTAATAATGAAATTTGGTTCAATATAACCAGTCTTCTATTAATAAGAGAACTAACAAGGCCACGGATACAGAGTTAGTAAGCGGAATAGCAGACATTCGAAATTAATGAACTCAGGTCAAGGCAAATACATTCGTTATTTTCAACGTACTGCTGAAGGAAGAAAAGAGGAAAAAGTACCATATATCATTAAAGGAAGAACCTGGTGGGGAAAATATCTCTTGCAGTCAAGCACAACAAACTGTCAGAACCATTGTCAGCTGAAGAAAATTCCATTCAGGTTTTGTAGTGTTTAGAGAGAGGCTTCAGCGCCCACACTACTTACTACGGCTTCCCATTCCATTCCCGCCTTCTCCTCGAAAAACCGCTCTTCCCGATTCCTTACGGAAGAGGCATTTTTGTCCGTCGTCTCCATCTCATCTCGCCCCATTCATTCTTCAAGGAGGTTTCCCAGCCAGTCTCGAGGGCACGTCTCAATCCTGCCACTTGAGAGAGCTTTTGGTTTCCATAACGACTGCTGGAGATGAGATGAGAAGATCCTTTTTTTTTTCTCTCCTCCTCGTTCCGCATAAGGTTCTTGAAAAGTGTCTCTTCCTATTTCACCACGCCTAACACACACAAACACACATGTACATATACAACACAGACAACACCTAAACACTAAAATGAAAAAAGTAACGTGCAAAGGCCTCGGTAACACTCAAATGTCTGAGTTCCCATTTTAGGTGTGTTTTCTGCCGAGGGTTGTTCGGAAAGTTACTTACATATAAATGTTGAACGTGAGGTATTGTGGGTACCGGTAGCAGCGGATCAGTGAGGGTCGTGTTGTCCTTACTCACTCAGCAATTACGCTCGAAAGGTGTGGAACAATGGAGAATCCCGTCAGTTATGAACTGTGCTCACTTAGTAATAAGATTTCTCTTGTTAGTCCTGAAGAGTAAAGCTGTTGAAATCTATCAACTTTGTGGCGAAGATGGCGGGTACAACTCAATAAACGAGGCAAATAGAAGCGCATGTTCAAAATGGACGTACAGATTACCACGATGAGAAAATAAGTGGTTGACTGTATGGTGAATGACAACCTGATTCAGAAAATTGAGAAAAAAAACTGTTCGAAAGAACCACAGATTCCCAATTTCGTTGAGTTTCAGCAGATCTCTCGTACAGTTCTTCATGAATTCATCACCGAAACGCTAGGCCACCTGAAGTTCAGTTGTACTGGTGGGGTTCTCAATTGAAGGGTGTCGGGAGAAAACAATGAATGTTACAAAACAAGATTATTGAGAAAATCAAGTTTTAATTCCGTATTTCCGTATTGCTGCAAGAATTTTGAATTGCAGGAGCTGCCTGATGCACGAACAAGCTATACTGACTCACACCATACTACTAATCTTAGCACCGTTGTCCACAATACTTTACGTTCCACATGAAAACAGAAATACTTTCCGTAAAGCCCTCGTATTAAATCATAATGGAAAAATACACCACTAAATTGCTTAAAATTGAAAAGTAATGTTTAGTGCAAAGAACTCATAAATATGTAAACAAGGTACATTATAACTGCTGGACAATGTCTAAACGTTTTAGACTGAGCTACGGGTGCTTGAAATATAGTATTTTCTCTTCATTGTTAGTTCTCCTTCCTAACTGCAATAGAATCTCTCATTGTCGATTTATAGTTATGTATGGTGCAGGCTTGTCAAGTAGTATTTTATTATAAATATGTGACAATTTCGGCACGGTAGTAAATATCAAAATACTGTAGTCTGATTTGAACATAAATAATCGATGTAGCAGTCGTACTGAGGAGATCGTATTATTCAAATTCAGGTTTCAATTTGGATAATCTCTTAAATTCGTACGTTCTATTGTTCCACGCCATTATCTATCCACTGCTGGATGAAGACCTTCCCTATTCTCCCCCATAAATCTCGCTTAGTTGTTGTCCTCATGCATGTACGTCCTAAAAAATTTTGATTTCATCTCCCCACCTTGCATTTGATCGTCTTCTAGGACATTTCTTTTTTTTTCTACAACACTTGTGATCCATTTTCAGTCTGTTTGTCTGTGACCAGCCAACTCCACTTCACTTTTTCAATCTTGATCATTTTTGTTTGAGAACGAACCCAGTCTTACTGTCCCTTTTACTTATTTCTAGCATGCATCGTTATATAAGTATTTGTGTAGCTCTTAATTTTCGAGTCGCTTGCACATTCAGTGTCCACGTCCCACAGTCATATGACATCACATTGATTGCAATTGAACACACTGGTAACTCAGAATGCATAAGCTATCGTAATTCTTTGAAGGCTAACGAAAGTTTAGTAAGACACTATCTATGACGCTTACGTATCAGATAATAAGTGAAGAAGTATCTTTACAATTTCCATAAAAGTAACAAGAAAAGCAATTGAGAATTGCTTTAGATTCTCAACCTGCAATTAGTTCTTTGACTCTCACGAAACTTGTATCATTTCAGGCCGTTATTAAGATTGAATGACCAGTATCATATTCACTACTAGCGTTCACAGCTCAGTTGGTAGAGCGTTAACTTCTCATGTCCTGGGAACGGTCCCAGCGTCCACCCACCCTGACTGAGATTTTCCAGGTTTTTCCTCAGCCACACCAAACAAATGACGGGATGGTACTTACAATCAAGACCCTGGATGACTACCTTTCAACATTCTCTCCTCCAGGCTCCACCCTACCCCGGCTTGAACCTGAGACGCCTAAAGACCATAAATGAGTAAATTTAAAATCATATCCACCATACAACTCGGTTTTGACGCCATTAAATTGGTAGTTTAAATCTTTACAAACAAATGGACTATTCTAAAATGTAATCCTTTGCCTTTGGTTAGTCAGCAATTTAAGGATATAAACTTATTTCAATTTAGACTTTTTAAAAGATATTGAGCAGCCGTAGCTCAGTGGTAGAGCGTTGGCTTGGCATTCGGGAGGTCCTGGATTCAATTCCAACGACCGACCATCCTGACTGAGGATTTTTCAGGATTTTTTTTAATGGCCACACCGGTCAAATACCGGGCTGATACCTTCAAATTAAATCCCGGCCGATATCTTCCCGTATCCTTTCCCTTATCCTGACCTTAGATGCCTAAAAGCCACAAAATTAATTCAAAATTAAAGATATATAACTGCACTAGTACAAACGGACACTGAGAATGAAATCTGAATGTAGAATGACTTAACGTTGAATGTCACTAAAGTTTCTACAGGGAGAAATAAAATAAAGCCACGCTGCTATCTTGCAGATGCTAGATTGATTAAATTCGAGACACCAACTATTAATAGTGCAATAAAACATAAAAAAAAAAAAAAACTTAAAAAATCCGTTCCCATGCTTAGGACCAATTGCACAAGCATTTTAACGCTAAGATAATCCACGAGATAGGCTACGAATCATAGACAAGAAGAATCATAGATAGCAAAATATCATTCTATCCCTCTATTTCATGCCACCTGGTGTCAGTCCAGCCGAACTAGAAATGAAGTAATGCTATAGTTCTGTGCTTCGTAGGCTTGGATGCGCTGTCGTTCAGTTGCCACTTCGTGAATCGTGAGCCTAAGCTGACAGTCATGCGTAGTATTGCCAATTTGTCAGTCTTTTGGAAATTTTGAATGTGTGTGGTGTATGAGAGAGCATGGTGCTTTTCATATATCCCAATCCACGTCCACGCTGCATGCCTTCGATTCACAGCTGAATCGGTTATGTGACATTCTTTTTTCTTTCCTTTCATTATTTTTGCGCAGGCTAAACTCGCTTTGCTGTGCATCCGCCCAAGGTCAGTGGCACAAAATTGTCGTCGCTACCATATTTCTTGTGAACCAATAAGATGTAATATCAGATGCTCAGCTTACACTCCGTGATTTTCTCGGTTTTTAAATCCAATGCAGAATCATTATTCCATTATCTCATTCCTAGTTCATTGAACCGACACCAGGTAGCAGGAATTATTTTGGAAGGTGGGATTTCCTATCTATATTTATTTTATCTGTGACATGTAAATTAATTCCTGAATTAAGTTAAGTCAGGGTTAAAATGTTTTGTGCAGCTGCCTCTTATTTCTGCACTTCAAATTTCAAGTATTTAACAAAATAGAAATATGGAAAAGGTGTATTAAGGTAACTCTTGTCTAAGTAGTCCCAAAAATTTTCAGTTTGGGGATTGCATGGCCAAATTCAAGGAGTACAGTTTTTCAGTGTTTCTGCTGTTATTTGAACGTAAAAATTTTAAGCTGAAGGAAGATTGACACCCCCTAGGAGAATTTGGCGGAATCATTGCTTACAATGTTACTCATATCGTTAGCTGTATGTTGATTTCTGATATCTTTGGTCTACGTACAAGACTATTCATTCGTTCCAGAAGGATTAAGAAAAAGACTGTAGAAGTATTTAAAATAACACAGTAAAAGAAAGAAAGTTTCTTAAAATTAGGAAAAAAAAGTTCTTATCTGTGCACCAATAAACAATTTTCTTAGAAGTGAGATATCAGAATTCTCATTTAATTTAAAATGAGAACATGACGTTTTGTTTAAAATGAGGAAAAGATAAAAATGCATTTCCCATTAAATGAGAATGTTGATATCTCATTTCTAAGAAAATTATTTCTCGGTACACAGATAAGAACTATTTTCTCAATTGCAAGAAACTGGTTTTTTACTGTGCAGTAAGCATAATTATATATAAAAAAAAATTGAAAATCAAGAAAGAATTATTTCCATAAAGTTTCTTTAAATACAGTTGAAGTCCTTTTTTCATTTGAAAAGAGTAAGCAATCGATATTATGAGGAGAAAAAAAGGAAGTTAACACTGAAAAGATATAACGTCAAAAATATATAACTGAGTCCACTATAATTAATGAAAACTTAGCAGAACCTTTTAACCTCCAAACATTCTCTTAAAGTATTGCCGACCTTAGCAACTTTTCTTTGGAACCCAACTATTCAAAAAGAGATGGTAAAAAAGACAGAACAAATGAATCAGAAAAGAAGCACAATATTTGAACTAAAATGTTTTTTGGAATAAGAGTATTTTAAGAAAGAAATATAAGGCAATATATTTCGAATAACGGTAAAAGAAAGGAAAAGAAACCTTGTATTGGAAAGGAAGAATTCTTCAAGAACAAAGAAGACAAAGCGGAATGAGTACATTCCGAAAAAAAAAAGAATCAGTCTGGTCATAATCTTGGAGCACTCCCCAGAAATTCTAAAAGTCTCTTTCTAGTAGCTGTGATCATAATATCTTGGTTTATTATTATTATGATAAGAGCCAACTTGAGGCAATGTGTCACACTTCAAAATTTTGGTTTCAATTACAGTACAGTATGTAGCATGGCTTCAAAGAGAAAACAGATTACGCTAGCTAGATCTAAAGTAGAAATTGAAAATTTTAGACATGTTGGACCGAGGTTCCTTGTAGACATTCATTGCTGTTAAGTACAATGTGTGTACAAACTCAAGCACTAAGTTTTCTATGTTAATATATGGATACCATATTTTAACTTTGGATTAAATAATGTACATATCGTAGATATTCAACTAAATTTCACACACTCTCAATAATCCGGCACTTTTGCTAATTCGGCACCCCCTCTGTGCAAGGAATGGCCGGATTAGCGAAAGTCTGTAGTTTATATGGAGCCTATCGTGTATATTCATTAACGATCTTTGCAACACTAGGGCGTAAATTATGTAGCATTAGGGTGTTATTTATACGGTGGGAAAAAAGGGAATTTCCCTGTCACCTCGTGTGTTTTTCCTGGTGCTTCACCTACCTATTTTCTTGTAGGGAGGGGAAATCTGTGTACGTGCGCAGTACTCTAATAGGTGCGTGTATGCTTGGGCATATAATTTATCCCTACCTCTTTTGGTAACAAATATCCTCCTGTGTAACATCCCAAGTTTATGCAGATGATTTGAAATTAATTGACAACATTACAAAGACATAGTAAGAGTATACGAAGATATTAATACGGAAGAAAAAAGGTGTTACAATAACAAAATCAAAGTAAATACGAAGAAAACAAATGCTATCAGCTATACCCGAAAAATCCATTATATTCCAAGTACTTACAGTATAAAGGGTAGTAACAAACCTTCGCCACAGGATTCTAACCATAGCAACATGAAGCCAGTTTTCATCACAAACACCCATTTCTCGAAGATCCCTTCTAATATTGTTCTCCCAACGATGTTTCGATCTTACCAACGTTCTCGTTCCTTCCAACTTTCTAAACAAGATAGAATATAATCTTCGTTTTCTCCCATCTGAGCTACATGGCCTTGCCCATCTTAGTTGCCGTGATTTCATTATTCTTACAACCTCTGGTGAATCGTACAATCCGCGGAGTTTTTCATTATCCAGTCTTCTCCATTCTCCAGTCATTTGGTCCGTTTCGGCCCCTTATATCTTTCTCAACCTTATTTTCAAACACACGTAATTTATGTTCATCTCCTAGGGTCGTACTCCAACTTTCGCAACCTTAAAGTATATTTTCAATTTTAATTTCCTTGATAATAACCGCGAGGTTAGGAGTTTCTGGACTGAATAGAAACATGGGTTGTCCGATACTAAGTGACTTTTTATTTCTTCCGTGACCATGTTGCTCTCAAGTATTTAAATTTGTTCACTATCTCTATTTTCTTATCCTCATTTGTTATGTATCTATTTCCTTCATTCCCTGTGTATCGGCTTATCATGTATTTTTTGCTTACGTCCACCTGTAGAACTACCTCCTCGGAAGCCACTACTAGAACAGCGGTGTTATTCTGTAGCGCTTCTGTATCGTCACGTATTAAATCTACATCATCCACGTATATGAACAGTTGGTTCAAATCATTCATTGTCAGTCCCTTTTTGTCCTCTTTTATATTTAGAATAGCATATTTTAAAGCAAAGTTAAAGAGCAGTGGAGAAAAGGTATAACCTTGTTTCAATCCGAAAGGAATCTCGAAACTATGTAACATATTATTATTACCTATACGTATTCTACTTGTCCAGGAAACCGGAACAGGACCGAAAAAGCAGGACTGTCGCCCCAAAAGACTTCAGCCAGTAAGTGGGAGGAGACCACTTACTTCCTCTTGCTAAGGCTTAAGGGAACCGACCGGGGAAGACGCCTAATGTCCAATTCATACGTTCATGTCGTGGGATCTGTTAGTGCCCAAGCAACTGCTTGGCGAACGAACATGGATGGGCTGCTTACAAACCCGCATTAGCAGATAGCGTGGTGAGTCAAATGTCTGCAAAAGGAAACAACCTCGGAGTCCCTAATTGCTCGGAGGACGGAATGCAGCTGGCAACGACAGCGGTCAGTCCTGCAAGAAGTCAGAGGGTGAAAGTGACCCGGATTTGGACTGTAGACTGCCAGGACACTGACACTGCAATTCTAACGGATCTATACGTGGCGACGCTGAACTGTCAATCACTTACAGAAAAGGACAAATTAGAGGAATTAGAGAATGAACAGAATTAATTGGGACATCATAGGATTATTAGAGAATGAACTTACAAGAATTAATTGGGACATCATAGGATTATTACAAGTGTGGAGGAAGAATGAAGAACAGTTGGAACTTCCGTCAGGGCACCACTCAATTTCAAAGGAACAAAAAAATGGCAAACCGACAGGCGCTGGGCTTTATAATAAATAAAGACCTGAAGACACAGGTAGTAATAAAGATAAACAAGAGATACAGTATGGAAGTTATACAGGTATATGCTCCAACAACGTCACATCCAGATGAGGAAATCGAAGACCTATACGCGGAGATAGAGAAAATTTTGGATAGCAGCAAATCACATTACAAAAATTGTAGAGATGGTGCGATACCAGAATTTCTCGATACTCGATACCGATTCTTATTTCTGACCTTCGATACTCGGTATTCGATACTCGATACTTTCTTCAACATTACAATGCAAATGATGTATATGTAATTAAAAGAAATATATAAATTAGAGATGGGTCGATACCAGAATTCCTCGATACTGGTACATATTACTGACCTTCGTTACTCGCTACTTTCTTCAACATTGAGGCGGCCAGCAATAGCAGGACCTTCTCAGTGTCGGGTCATTTATTACATTAACTAATTGAGTAGTTATGTAACTAGGATTTGGGCTCGCTGAGAGTCAAGAGGTAGTAACTTTGCTTCTTGATCTGAGTTGCTGGATCTGGCCGCTAGATCGCGTTAGAACTCTTGAAGTAGTGGAGTGACGTAATACCCTGCCGATAGTTTTTGGATATTAATGGAACAAAAATAATTGTTCATAAGTAATTATTATTTGCAAAGTGGCTTTGAGGCTATTACCGCACAGTGACAACGAAATAATCAACTGTCAGTGGCCTAGTAATATACTGTGCTGTGATATGGAAAGTGCAGGATTGGGAAGTACATGGCGAGTTGGTCGTGATAGGTTATGGTGCTTCGCTACTGTAGTGTTCTGTACACATGAGTAACAGGATACTGGGGATCTCAATTAGAACATACCCTGTACAAATCAGAGTCTTGGGAGCTATATAGGCCTTGAAGTGAAGACGCCTCGAGTGCAAGGTCGTTATTGTTGATGCTCGCTACATTTTGATTGAAACGAGATTAGCTCAGAAAATTAATAGTACCAAAGTAAGTATTTGTTTGCTAAGCAAAATAAAGGGACACCAAAGTACTTAAGCATGCCTGTAAGTGCCAGTTATATGTGGCCAAAGTGGAGGAAATAAAAGTATCCTTACTCTTAAACACCGATGCAAGGAATCGGAGCTGATAGAGGAATCGGTGATGGCCGGTTGAACCGTAACGTATTGGAATAATAGTATTAAGAAGATTTTTCAGGGGCACGTTACGGCATAGGTGTACATTTGTAGCCGACCTCGCGACGGGACTTCGACCTCAACCTCGCGATCTCACTTCGACCTCGACCTCGCTCAACCTCGAACTCGCGATCTCATCTCGACCTCGCGGTTTGAGGTCGAGGTCACACCTCGCGAGGTTCAACACCTCTGCCTTACGGAGACCCGGACACCGACAAACTCCCTATTGGGATATTAAAAATTTCCGAAGCTGGTTGGTGTTGCAGTCAAGGAAATATTTGATGACCGGTTGAACTGTGAAGGACTTGAGGAGTCAATAAGCACAGGTAACCTAGGGGCACGTCACAGAGGCCCGGACACCTACAAAGTCCCCTACACAATATAGGCAGTATGGTAGTAAACTCTTTCCTTGTGGTGCTTCTCAAGTAAGTACATTAATTTATGGTACTAGCATAGAGTGACTCGTTGGTAATATAAGGAACGAATCTAAGGAATCAGTTATGTACACAGTGACTCAAACCAATGTGGATGTGTTTG